>JAJSSI010000043.1:0-93032 GCA_031841125.1 Acanthococcus lagerstroemiae | reverse complement strand
ATTCGTCTCGAAAAATTGAGTAATAAGCGCCAGCGCCGACGCCGTAGCTCTCCGAAAATTTTTTCGCCCGAAAAAACACATGATGTATAGTATGGAGAAATTTTCAAAATTTGAGAAATTCGAAAATTTCGAATTAATGAGTGTTTCTTACTCAATTTTTCACGCTGAGTTCGAATTCGTTGTTCCAATTTGGCGGCGACCCTTCGTTCCCGAGATACACCCAAAAAAGTTGGAAAAATTGATCAATTTGGGTCCAAAAATGACTCTAGCTCAATTTTGACAACGGATTTGAATTCGTCTCGAAAAATTGAGTAATAAGCGCCAGCGCCGACGCCGTAGCTCTCCGAAAATTTTTTCGCCCGAAAAAACACATGATGTGTATAGTAGTATGGAGAAATTTTCAAAATTTGAGAAATTCGAAAATTTCGAATTAATGAGTGTTTCTTACTCAATTTTTCACGCTGAGTTCGAATTCGTTGTTCCAATTTGGCGGCGACCCTTCGTTCCCGAGATACACCCAAAAAAGTTGGAAAAATTGATCAATTTGGGTCAAAAAATGACTCTAGCTCAATTTTGACAACGGATTTGAATTCGTCTCGAAAAATTGAGTAATAAGCGCCAGCGCCGACGCCGTAGCTCTCCGAAAATTTTTTCGCCCGAAAAAACACATGATGTGTAGTATGGAGAAATTTTCAAAATTTGAGAAATTCGAAAATTTCGAATTAATGAGTGTTTCTTACTCAATTTTTCACGCTGAGTTCGAATTCGTTGTTCCAATTTGGCGGCGACCCTTCGTTCCCGAGATACACCCAAAAAAGTTGGAAAAATTGATCAATTTGTGTCCAAAAATGACTCTAGCTCAATTTTGACAACGGATTTGAATTCGTCTCGAAAAATTGAGTAATAAGCGCCAGCGCCGACGCCGTAGCTCTCCGAAAATTTTTTCGCCCGAAAAAACACATGATGTATAGTATGGAGAAATTTTCAAAATTTGAGAAATTCGAAAATTTCGAATTAATGAGTGTTTCTTACTCAATTTTTCACGCTGAGTTCGAATTCGTTGTTCCAATTTGGCGGCGACCCTTCGTTCCCGAGATACACCCAAAAAAGTTGGAAAAATTGATCAATTTGGGTCAAAAAATGACTCTAGCTCAATTTTGACAACGGATTTGAATTCGTCTCGAAAAATTGAGTAATAAGCGCCAGCGCCGACGCCGTAGCTCTCCGAAAATTTTTTCGCCCGAAAAAACACATGATGTATAGTATGGAGAAATTTTCAAAATTTGAGAAATTCGAAAATTTCGAATTAATGAGTGTTTCTTACTCAATTTTTCACGCTGAGTTCGAATTCGTTGTTCCAATTTGGCGGCGACCCTTCGTTCCCGAGATACACCCAAAAAAGTTGGAAAAATTGATCAATTTGGGTCAAAAAATGACTCTAGCTCAATTTTGACAACGGATTTGAATTCGTCTCGAAAAATTGAGTAATAAGCGCCAGCGCCGACGCCGTAGCTCTCCGAAAATTTTTTCGCCCGAAAAAACACATGAGTAGTATGGAGAAATTTTCAAAATTTGAGAAATTCGAAAATTTCGAATTAATGAGTGTTTCTTACTCAATTTTTCACGCTGAGTTCGAATTCGTTGTTCCAATTTGGCGGCGACCCTTCGTTCCCGAGATACACCCAAAAAAGTTGGAAAAATTGATCAATTTGGGTCAAAAAATGACTCTAGCTCAATTTTGACAACGGATTTGAATTCGTCTCGAAAAATTGAGTAATAAGCGCCAGCGCCGACGCCGTAGCTCTCCGAAAATTTTTTCGCCCGAAAAAACACATGATGTGTATGGAGAAATTTTCAAAATTTGAGAAATTCGAAAATTTCGAATTAATGAGTGTTTCTTACTCAATTTTTCACGCTGAGTTCGAATTCGTTGTTCCAATTTGGCGGCGACCCTTCGTTCCCGAGATACACCCAAAAAAGTTGGAAAAATTGATCAATTTGTGTCAAAAAATGACTCTAGCTCAATTTTGACAACGGATTTGAATTCGTCTCGAAAAATTGAGTAATAAGCGCCAGCGCCGACGCCGTAGCTCTCCGAAAATTTTTTCGCCCGAAAAAACACATGATGTATAGTATGGAGAAATTTTCAAAATTTGAGAAATTCGAAAATTTCGAATTAATGAGTGTTTCTTACTCAATTTTTCACGCTGAGTTCGAATTCGTTGTTCCAATTTGGCGGCGACCCTTCGTTCCCGAGATACACCCAAAAAAGTTGGAAAAATTGATCAATTTGGGTCAAAAAATGACTCTAGCTCAATTTTGACAACGGATTTGAATTCGTCTCGAAAAATTGAGTAATAAGCGCCAGCGCCGACGCCGTAGCTCTCCGAAAATTTTTTCGCCCGAAAAAACACATGATGTGTATGGAGAAATTTTCAAAATTTGAGAAATTCGAAAATTTCGAATTAATGAGTGTTTCTTACTCAATTTTTCACGCTGAGTTCGAATTCGTTGTTCCAATTTGGCGGCGACCCTTCGTTCCCGAGATACACCCAAAAAAGTTGGAAAAATTGATCAATTTGGGTCCAAAAATGACTCTAGCTCAATTTTGACAACGGATTTGAATTCGTCTCGAAAAATTGAGTAATAAGCGCCAGCGCCGACGCCGTAGCTCTCCGAAAATTTTTTCGCCCGAAAAAACACATGAGTAGTATGGAGAAATTTTCAAAATTTGAGAAATTCGAAAATTTCGAATTAATGAGTGTTTCTTACTCAATTTTTCACGCTGAGTTCGAATTCGTTGTTCCAATTTGGCGGCGACCCTTCGTTCCCGAGATACACCCAAAAAAGTTGGAAAAATTGATCAATTTGGGTCAAAAAATGACTCTAGCTCAATTTTGACAACGGATTTGAATTCGTCTCGAAAAATTGAGTAATAAGCGCCAGCGCCGACGCCGTAGCTCTCCGAAAATTTTTTCGCCCGAAAAAACACATGATGTATAGTATGGAGAAATTTTCAAAATTTGAGAAATTCGAAAATTTCGAATTAATGAGTGTTTCTTACTCAATTTTTCACGCTGAGTTCGAATTCGTTGTTCCAATTTGGCGGCGACCCTTCGTTCCCGAGATACACCCAAAAAAGTTGGAAAAATTGATCAATTTGGGTCCAAAAATGACTCTAGCTCAATTTTGACAACGGATTTGAATTCGTCTCGAAAAATTGAGTAATAAGCGCCAGCGCCGACGCCGTAGCTCTCCGAAAATTTTTTCGCCCGAAAAAACACATGATGTATAGTATGGAGAAATTTTCAAAATTTGAGAAATTCGAAAATTTCGAATTAATGAGTGTTTCTTACTCAATTTTTCACGCTGAGTTCGAATTCGTTGTTCCAATTTGGCGGCGACCCTTCGTTCCCGAGATACACCCAAAAAAGTTGGAAAAATTGATCAATTTGGGTCAAAAAATGACTCTAGCTCAATTTTGACAACGGATTTGAATTCGTCTCGAAAAATTGAGTAATAAGCGCCAGCGCCGACGCCGTAGCTCTCCGAAAATTTTTTCGCCCGAAAAAAACACATGATGTAGTATGGAGAAATTTTCAAAATTTGAGAAATTCGAAAATTTCGAATTAATGAGTGTTTCTTACTCAATTTTTCACGCTGAGTTCGAATTCGTTGTTCCAATTTGGCGGCGACCCTTCGTTCCCGAGATACACCCAAAAAAGTTGGAAAAATTGATCAATTTGGGTCAAAAAATGACTCTAGCTCAATTTTGACAACGGATTTGAATTCGTCTCGAAAAATTGAGTAATAAGCGCCAGCGCCGACGCCGTAGCTCTCCGAAAATTTTTTCGCCCGAAAAAACACATGATGTATAGTATGGAGAAATTTTCAAAATTTGAGAAATTCGAAAATTTCGAATTAATGAGTGTTTCTTACTCAATTTTTCACGCTGAGTTCGAATTCGTTGTTCCAATTTGGCGGCGACCCTTCGTTCCCGAGATACACCCAAAAAAGTTGGAAAAATTGATCAATTTGGGTCCAAAAATGACTCTAGCTCAATTTTGACAACGGATTTGAATTCGTCTCGAAAAATTGAGTAATAAGCGCCAGCGCCGACGCCGTAGCTCTCCGAAAATTTTTTCGCCCGAAAAAACACATGATGTATAGTATGGAGAAATTTTCAAAATTTGAGAAATTCGAAAATTTCGAATTAATGAGTGTTTCTTACTCAATTTTTCACGCTGAGTTCGAATTCGTTGTTCCAATTTGGCGGCGACCCTTCGTTCCCGAGATACACCCAAAAAAGTTGGAAAAATTGATCAATTTGGGTCAAAAAATGACTCTAGCTCAATTTTGACAACGGATTTGAATTCGTCTCGAAAAATTGAGTAATAAGCGCCAGCGCCGACGCCGTAGCTCTCCGAAAATTTTTTCGCCCGAAAAAACACATGATGTATAGTATGGAGAAATTTTCAAAATTTGAGAAATTCGAAAATTTCGAATTAATGAGTGTTTCTTACTCAATTTTTCACGCTGAGTTCGAATTCGTTGTTCCAATTTGGCGGCGACCCTTCGTTCCCGAGATACACCCAAAAAAGTTGGAAAAATTGATCAATTTGGGTCCAAAAATGACTCTAGCTCAATTTTGACAACGGATTTGAATTCGTCTCGAAAAATTGAGTAATAAGCGCCAGCGCCGACGCCGTAGCTCTCCGAAAATTTTTTCGCCCGAAAAAACACATGATGTATAGTATGGAGAAATTTTCAAAATTTGAGAAATTCGAAAATTTCGAATTAATGAGTGTTTCTTACTCAATTTTTCACGCTGAGTTCGAATTCGTTGTTCCAATTTGGCGGCGACCCTTCGTTCCCGAGATACACCCAAAAAAGTTGGAAAAATTGATCAATTTGGGTCAAAAAATGACTCTAGCTCAATTTTGACAACGGATTTGAATTCGTCTCGAAAAATTGAGTAATAAGCGCCAGCGCCGACGCCGTAGCTCTCCGAAAATTTTTTCGCCCGAAAAAACACATGATGTAGTATGGAGAAATTTTCAAAATTTGAGAAATTCCGAAAATTTCGAATTAATGAGTGTTTCTTACTCAATTTTTCACGCTGAGTTCGAATTCGTTGTTCCAATTTGGCGGCGACCCTTCGTTCCCGAGATACACCCAAAAAAGTTGGAAAAATTGATCAATTTGGGTCCAAAAATGACTCTAGCTCAATTTTGACAACGGATTTGAATTCGTCTCGAAAAATTGAGTAATAAGCGCCAGCGCCGACGCCGTAGCTCTCCGAAAATTTTTTCGCCCGAAAAAACACATGATGTAGTATGGAGAAATTTTCAAAATTTGAGAAATTCCGAAAATTTCGAATTAATGAGTGTTTCTTACTCAATTTTTCACGCTGAGTTCGAATTCGTTGTTCCAATTTGGCGGCGACCCTTCGTTCCCGAGATACACCCAAAAAAGTTGGAAAAATTGATCAATTTGGGTCAAAAAATGACTCTAGCTCAATTTTGACAACGGATTTGAATTCGTCTCGAAAAATTGAGTAATAAGCGCCAGCGCCGACGCCGTAGCTCTCCGAAAATTTTTTCGCCCGAAAAAACACATGATGTATAGTATGGAGAAATTTTCAAAATTTGAGAAATTCGAAAATTTCGAATTAATGAGTGTTTCTTACTCAATTTTTCACGCTGAGTTCGAATTCGTTGTTCCAATTTGGCGGCGACCCTTCGTTCCCGAGATACACCCAAAAAAGTTGGAAAAATTGATCAATTTGGGTCCAAAAATGACTCTAGCTCAATTTTGACAACGGATTTGAATTCGTCTCGAAAAATTGAGTAATAAGCGCCAGCGCCGACGCCGTAGCTCTCCGAAAATTTTTTCGCCCGAAAAAACACATGATGTATAGTATGGAGAAATTTTCAAAATTTGAGAAATTCGAAAATTTCGAATTAATGAGTGTTTCTTACTCAATTTTTCACGCTGAGTTCGAATTCGTTGTTCCAATTTGGCGGCGACCCTTCGTTCCCGAGATACACCCAAAAAAGTTGGAAAAATTGATCAATTTGGGTCAAAAAATGACTCTAGCTCAATTTTGACAACGGATTTGAATTCGTCTCGAAAAATTGAGTAATAAGCGCCAGCGCCGACGCCGTAGCTCTCCGAAAATTTTTTCGCCCGAAAAAACACATGATGTATAGTATGGAGAAATTTTCAAAATTTGAGAAATTCGAAAATTTCGAATTAATGAGTGTTTCTTACTCAATTTTTCACGCTGAGTTCGAATTCGTTGTTCCAATTTGGCGGCGACCCTTCGTTCCCGAGATACACCCAAAAAAGTTGGAAAAATTGATCAATTTGGGTCAAAAAATGACTCTAGCTCAATTTTGACAACGGATTTGAATTCGTCTCGAAAAATTGAGTAATAAGCGCCAGCGCCGACGCCGTAGCTCTCCGAAAATTTTTTCGCCCGAAAAAACACATGATGTATAGTATGGAGAAATTTTCAAAATTTGAGAAATTCGAAAATTTCGAATTAATGAGTGTTTCTTACTCAATTTTTCACGCTGAGTTCGAATTCGTTGTTCCAATTTGGCGGCGACCCTTCGTTCCCGAGATACACCCAAAAAAGTTGGAAAAATTGATCAATTTGGGTCCAAAAATGACTCTAGCTCAATTTTGACAACGGATTTGAATTCGTCTCGAAAAATTGAGTAATAAGCGCCAGCGCCGACGCCGTAGCTCTCCGAAAATTTTTTCGCCCGAAAAAACACATGATGTATAGTATGGAGAAATTTTCAAAATTTGAGAAATTCGAAAATTTCGAATTAATGAGTGTTTCTTACTCAATTTTTCACGCTGAGTTCGAATTCGTTGTTCCAATTTGGCGGCGACCCTTCGTTCCCGAGATACACCCAAAAAAGTTGGAAAAATTGATCAATTTGGGTCAAAAAATGACTCTAGCTCAATTTTGACAACGGATTTGAATTCGTCTCGAAAAATTGAGTAATAAGCGCCAGCGCCGACGCCGTAGCTCTCCGAAAATTTTTTCGCCCGAAAAAACACATGATGTATAGTATGGAGAAATTTTCAAAATTTGAGAAATTCGAAAATTTCGAATTAATGAGTGTTTCTTACTCAATTTTTCACGCTGAGTTCGAATTCGTTGTTCCAATTTGGCGGCGACCCTTCGTTCCCGAGATACACCCAAAAAAGTTGGAAAAATTGATCAATTTGGGTCCAAAAATGACTCTAGCTCAATTTTGACAACGGATTTGAATTCGTCTCGAAAAATTGAGTAATAAGCGCCAGCGCCGACGCCGTAGCTCTCCGAAAATTTTTTCGCCCGAAAAAACACATGATGTATAGTATGGAGAAATTTTCAAAATTTGAGAAATTCGAAAATTTCGAATTAATGAGTGTTTCTTACTCAATTTTTCACGCTGAGTTCGAATTCGTTGTTCCAATTTGGCGGCGACCCTTCGTTCCCGAGATACACCCAAAAAAGTTGGAAAAATTGATCAATTTGGGTCAAAAAATGACTCTAGCTCAATTTTGACAACGGATTTGAATTCGTCTCGAAAAATTGAGTAATAAGCGCCAGCGCCGACGCCGTAGCTCTCCGAAAATTTTTTCGCCCGAAAAAACACATGATGTATAGTATGGAGAAATTTTCAAAATTTGAGAAATTCGAAAATTTCGAATTAATGAGTGTTTCTTACTCAATTTTTCACGCTGAGTTCGAATTCGTTGTTCCAATTTGGCGGCGACCCTTCGTTCCCGAGATACACCCAAAAAAGTTGGAAAAATTGATCAATTTGGGTCAAAAAATGACTCTAGCTCAATTTTGACAACGGATTTGAATTCGTCTCGAAAAATTGAGTAATAAGCGCCAGCGCCGACGCCGTAGCTCTCCGAAAATTTTTTCGCCCGAAAAAACACATGATGTATAGTATGGAGAAATTTTCAAAATTTGAGAAATTCGAAAATTTCGAATTAATGAGTGTTTCTTACTCAATTTTTCACGCTGAGTTCGAATTCGTTGTTCCAATTTGGCGGCGACCCTTCGTTCCCGAGATACACCCAAAAAAGTTGGAAAAATTGATCAATTTGGGTCAAAAAATGACTCTAGCTCAATTTTGACAACGGATTTGAATTCGTCTCGAAAAATTGAGTAATAAGCGCCAGCGCCGACGCCGTAGCTCTCCGAAAATTTTTTCGCCCGAAAAAACACATGATGTATAGTATGGAGAAATTTTCAAAATTTGAGAAATTCGAAAATTTCGAATTAATGAGTGTTTCTTACTCAATTTTTCACGCTGAGTTCGAATTCGTTGTTCCAATTTGGCGGCGACCCTTCGTTCCCGAGATACACCCAAAAAAGTTGGAAAAATTGATCAATTTGGGTCAAAAAATGACTCTAGCTCAATTTTGACAACGGATTTGAATTCGTCTCGAAAAATTGAGTAATAAGCGCCAGCGCCGACGCCGTAGCTCTCCGAAAATTTTTTCGCCCGAAAAAACACATGATGTATAGTATGGAGAAATTTTCAAAATTTGAGAAATTCGAAAATTTCGAATTAATGAGTGTTTCTTACTCAATTTTTCACGCTGAGTTCGAATTCGTTGTTCCAATTTGGCGGCGACCCTTCGTTCCCGAGATACACCCAAAAAAGTTGGAAAAATTGATCAATTTGGGTCAAAAAATGACTCTAGCTCAATTTTGACAACGGATTTGAATTCGTCTCGAAAAATTGAGTAATAAGCGCCAGCGCCGACGCCGTAGCTCTCCGAAAATTTTTTCGCCCGAAAAAACACATGATGTATAGTATGGAGAAATTTTCAAAATTTGAGAAATTCGAAAATTTCGAATTAATGAGTGTTTCTTACTCAATTTTTCACGCTGAGTTCGAATTCGTTGTTCCAATTTGGCGGCGACCCTTCGTTCCCGAGATACACCCAAAAAAGTTGGAAAAATTGATCAATTTGGGTCAAAAAATGACTCTAGCTCAATTTTGACAACGGATTTGAATTCGTCTCGAAAAATTGAGTAATAAGCGCCAGCGCCGACGCCGTAGCTCTCCGAAAATTTTTTCGCCCGAAAAAACACATGATGTAGTATGGAGAAATTTTCAAAATTTGAGAAATTCGAAAATTTCGAATTAATGAGTGTTTCTTACTCAATTTTTCACGCTGAGTTCGAATTCGTTGTTCCAATTTGGCGGCGACCCTTCGTTCCCGAGATACACCCAAAAAAGTTGGAAAAATTGATCAATTTGGGTCAAAAAATGACTCTAGCTCAATTTTGACAACGGATTTGAATTCGTCTCGAAAAATTGAGTAATAAGCGCCAGCGCCGACGCCGTAGCTCTCCGAAAATTTTTTCGCCCGAAAAAACACATGATGTAGTATGGAGAAATTTTCAAAATTTGAGAAATACCGAAAATTTCGAATTAATGAGTGTTTCTTACTCAATTTTTCACGCTGAGTTCGAATTCGTTGTTCCAATTTGGCGGCGACCCTTCGTTCCCGAGATACACCCAAAAAAGTTGGAAAAATTGATCAATTTGGGTCCAAAAATGACTCTAGCTCAATTTTGACAACGGATTTGAATTCGTCTCGAAAAATTGAGTAATAAGCGCCAGCGCCGACGCCGTAGCTCTCCGAAAATTTTTTCGCCCGAAAAAACACATGAGTAGTATGGAGAAATTTTCAAAATTTGAGAAATTCGAAAATTTCGAATTAATGAGTGTTTCTTACTCAATTTTTCACGCTGAGTTCGAATTCGTTGTTCCAATTTGGCGGCGACCCTTCGTTCCCGAGATACACCCAAAAAAGTTGGAAAAATTGATCAATTTGGGTCCAAAAATGACTCTAGCTCAATTTTGACAACGGATTTGAATTCGTCTCGAAAAATTGAGTAATAAGCGCCAGCGCCGACGCCGTAGCTCTCCGAAAATTTTTTCGCCCGAAAAAACACATGATGTATAGTATGGAGAAATTTTCAAAATTTGAGAAATTCGAAAATTTCGAATTAATGAGTGTTTCTTACTCAATTTTTCACGCTGAGTTCGAATTCGTTGTTCCAATTTGGCGGCGACCCTTCGTTCCCGAGATACACCCAAAAAAGTTGGAAAAATTGATCAATTTGGGTCAAAAAATGACTCTAGCTCAATTTTGACAACGGATTTGAATTCGTCTCGAAAAATTGAGTAATAAGCGCCAGCGCCGACGCCGTAGCTCTCCGAAAATTTTTTCGCCCGAAAAAACACATGATGTATAGTATGGAGAAATTTTCAAAATTTGAGAAATTCGAAAATTTCGAATTAATGAGTGTTTCTTACTCAATTTTTCACGCTGAGTTCGAATTCGTTGTTCCAATTTGGCGGCGACCCTTCGTTCCCGAGATACACCCAAAAAAGTTGGAAAAATTGATCAATTTGGGTCCAAAAATGACTCTAGCTCAATTTTGACAACGGATTTGAATTCGTCTCGAAAAATTGAGTAATAAGCGCCAGCGCCGACGCCGTAGCTCTCCGAAAATTTTTTCGCCCGAAAAAACACATGATGTAGTATGGAGAAATTTTCAAAATTTGAGAAATTCGAAAATTTCGAATTAATGAGTGTTTCTTACTCAATTTTTCACGCTGAGTTCGAATTCGTTGTTCCAATTTGGCGGCGACCCTTCGTTCCCGAGATACACCCAAAAAAGTTGGAAAAATTGATCAATTTGGGTCCAAAAATGACTCTAGCTCAATTTTGACAACGGATTTGAATTCGTCTCGAAAAATTGAGTAATAAGCGCCAGCGCCGACGCCGTAGCTCTCCGAAAATTTTTTCGCCCGAAAAAACACATGATGTATAGTATGGAGAAATTTTCAAAATTTGAGAAATTCGAAAATTTCGAATTAATGAGTGTTTCTTACTCAATTTTTCACGCTGAGTTCGAATTCGTTGTTCCAATTTGGCGGCGACCCTTCGTTCCCGAGATACACCCAAAAAAGTTGGAAAAATTGATCAATTTGGGTCCAAAAATGACTCTAGCTCAATTTTGACAACGGATTTGAATTCGTCTCGAAAAATTGAGTAATAAGCGCCAGCGCCGACGCCGTAGCTCTCCGAAAATTTTTTCGCCCGAAAAAACACATGATGTATAGTATGGAGAAATTTTCAAAATTTGAGAAATTCGAAAATTTCGAATTAATGAGTGTTTCTTACTCAATTTTTCACGCTGAGTTCGAATTCGTTGTTCCAATTTGGCGGCGACCCTTCGTTCCCGAGATACACCCAAAAAAGTTGGAAAAATTGATCAATTTGGGTCAAAAATGACTCTAGCTCAATTTTGACAACGGATTTGAATTCGTCTCGAAAAATTGAGTAATAAGCGCCAGCGCCGACGCCGTAGCTCTCCGAAAATTTTTTCGCCCGAAAAAACACATGATGTAGTATGGAGAAATTTTCAAAATTTGAGAAATTCGAAAATTTCGAATTAATGAGTGTTTCTTACTCAATTTTTCACGCTGAGTTCGAATTCGTTGTTCCAATTTGGCGGCGACCCTTCGTTCCCGAGATACACCCAAAAAAGTTGGAAAAATTGATCAATTTGGGTCCAAAAATGACTCTAGCTCAATTTTGACAACGGATTTGAATTCGTCTCGAAAAATTGAGTAATAAGCGCCAGCGCCGACGCCGTAGCTCTCCGAAAATTTTTTCGCCCGAAAAAACACATGATGTATAGTATGGAGAAATTTTCAAAATTTGAGAAATTCGAAAATTTCGAATTAATGAGTGTTTCTTACTCAATTTTTCACGCTGAGTTCGAATTCGTTGTTCCAATTTGGCGGCGACCCTTCGTTCCCGAGATACACCCAAAAAAGTTGGAAAAATTGATCAATTTGGGTCCAAAAATGACTCTAGCTCAATTTTGACAACGGATTTGAATTCGTCTCGAAAAATTGAGTAATAAGCGCCAGCGCCGACGCCGTAGCTCTCCGAAAATTTTTTCGCCCGAAAAAACACATGATGTGTATGGAGAAATTTTCAAAATTTGAGAAATTCGAAAATTTCGAATTAATGAGTGTTTCTTACTCAATTTTTCACGCTGAGTTCGAATTCGTTGTTCCAATTTGGCGGCGACCCTTCGTTCCCGAGATACACCCAAAAAAGTTGGAAAAATTGATCAATTTGGGTCCAAAAATGACTCTAGCTCAATTTTGACAACGGATTTGAATTCGTCTCGAAAAATTGAGTAATAAGCGCCAGCGCCGACGCCGTAGCTCTCCGAAAATTTTTTCGCCCGAAAAAACACATGATGTATAGTATGGAGAAATTTTCAAAATTTGAGAAATTCGAAAATTTCGAATTAATGAGTGTTTCTTACTCAATTTTTCACGCTGAGTTCGAATTCGTTGTTCCAATTTGGCGGCGACCCTTCGTTCCCGAGATACACCCAAAAAAGTTGGAAAAATTGATCAATTTGGGTCAAAAAATGACTCTAGCTCAATTTTGACAACGGATTTGAATTCGTCTCGAAAAATTGAGTAATAAGCGCCAGCGCCGACGCCGTAGCTCTCCGAAAATTTTTTCGCCCGAAAAAACACATGATGTATAGTATGGAGAAATTTTCAAAATTTGAGAAATTCGAAAATTTCGAATTAATGAGTGTTTCTTACTCAATTTTTCACGCTGAGTTCGAATTCGTTGTTCCAATTTGGCGGCGACCCTTCGTTCCCGAGATACACCCAAAAAAGTTGGAAAAATTGATCAATTTGGGTCCAAAAATGACTCTAGCTCAATTTTGACAACGGATTTGAATTCGTCTCGAAAAATTGAGTAATAAGCGCCAGCGCCGACGCCGTAGCTCTCCGAAAATTTTTTCGCCCGAAAAAACACATGATGTATAGTATGGAGAAATTTTCAAAATTTGAGAAATTCGAAAATTTCGAATTAATGAGTGTTTCTTACTCAATTTTTCACGCTGAGTTCGAATTCGTTGTTCCAATTTGGCGGCGACCCTTCGTTCCCGAGATACACCCAAAAAAGTTGGAAAAATTGATCAATTTGGGTCCAAAAATGACTCTAGCTCAATTTTGACAACGGATTTGAATTCGTCTCGAAAAATTGAGTAATAAGCGCCAGCGCCGACGCCGTAGCTCTCCGAAAATTTTTTCGCCCGAAAAAACACATGATGTATAGTATGGAGAAATTTTCAAAATTTGAGAAATTCGAAAATTTCGAATTAATGAGTGTTTCTTACTCAATTTTTCACGCTGAGTTCGAATTCGTTGTTCCAATTTGGCGGCGACCCTTCGTTCCCGAGATACACCCAAAAAAGTTGGAAAAATTGATCAATTTGGGTCAAAAAATGACTCTAGCTCAATTTTGACAACGGATTTGAATTCGTCTCGAAAAATTGAGTAATAAGCGCCAGCGCCGACGCCGTAGCTCTCCGAAAATTTTTTCGCCCGAAAAAACACATGATGTATAGTATGGAGAAATTTTCAAAATTTGAGAAATTCGAAAATTTCGAATTAATGAGTGTTTCTTACTCAATTTTTCACGCTGAGTTCGAATTCGTTGTTCCAATTTGGCGGCGACCCTTCGTTCCCGAGATACACCCAAAAAAGTTGGAAAAATTGATCAATTTGGGTCCAAAAATGACTCTAGCTCAATTTTGACAACGGATTTGAATTCGTCTCGAAAAATTGAGTAATAAGCGCCAGCGCCGACGCCGTAGCTCTCCGAAAATTTTTTCGCCCGAAAAAACACATGATGTATAGTATGGAGAAATTTTCAAAATTTGAGAAATTCGAAAATTTCGAATTAATGAGTGTTTCTTACTCAATTTTTCACGCTGAGTTCGAATTCGTTGTTCCAATTTGGCGGCGACCCTTCGTTCCCGAGATACACCCAAAAAAGTTGGAAAAATTGATCAATTTGGGTCCAAAAATGACTCTAGCTCAATTTTGACAACGGATTTGAATTCGTCTCGAAAAATTGAGTAATAAGCGCCAGCGCCGACGCCGTAGCTCTCCGAAAATTTTTTCGCCCGAAAAAACACATGATGTATAGTATGGAGAAATTTTCAAAATTTGAGAAATTCGAAAATTTCGAATTAATGAGTGTTTCTTACTCAATTTTTCACGCTGAGTTCGAATTCGTTGTTCCAATTTGGCGGCGACCCTTCGTTCCCGAGATACACCCAAAAAAGTTGGAAAAATTGATCAATTTGGGTCCAAAAATGACTCTAGCTCAATTTTGACAACGGATTTGAATTCGTCTCGAAAAATTGAGTAATAAGCGCCAGCGCCGACGCCGTAGCTCTCCGAAAATTTTTTCGCCCGAAAAAACACATGATGTATAGTATGGAGAAATTTTCAAAATTTGAGAAATTCGAAAATTTCGAATTAATGAGTGTTTCTTACTCAATTTTTCACGCTGAGTTCGAATTCGTTGTTCCAATTTGGCGGCGACCCTTCGTTCCCGAGATACACCCAAAAAAGTTGGAAAAATTGATCAATTTGGGTCCAAAAATGACTCTAGCTCAATTTTGACAACGGATTTGAATTCGTCTCGAAAAATTGAGTAATAAGCGCCAGCGCCGACGCCGTAGCTCTCCGAAAATTTTTTCGCCCGAAAAAACACATGATGTATAGTATGGAGAAATTTTCAAAATTTGAGAAATTCGAAAATTTCGAATTAATGAGTGTTTCTTACTCAATTTTTCACGCTGAGTTCGAATTCGTTGTTCCAATTTGGCGGCGACCCTTCGTTCCCGAGATACACCCAAAAAAGTTGGAAAAATTGATCAATTTGGGTCCAAAAATGACTCTAGCTCAATTTTGACAACGGATTTGAATTCGTCTCGAAAAATTGAGTAATAAGCGCCAGCGCCGACGCCGTAGCTCTCCGAAAATTTTTTCGCCCGAAAAAACACATGATGTATAGTATGGAGAAATTTTCAAAATTTGAGAAATTCGAAAATTTCGAATTAATGAGTGTTTCTTACTCAATTTTTCACGCTGAGTTCGAATTCGTTGTTCCAATTTGGCGGCGACCCTTCGTTCCCGAGATACACCCAAAAAAGTTGGAAAAATTGATCAATTTGGGTCCAAAAATGACTCTAGCTCAATTTTGACAACGGATTTGAATTCGTCTCGAAAAATTGAGTAATAAGCGCCAGCGCCGACGCCGTAGCTCTCCGAAAATTTTTTCGCCCGAAAAAACACATGATGTATAGTATGGAGAAATTTTCAAAATTTGAGAAATTCGAAAATTTCGAATTAATGAGTGTTTCTTACTCAATTTTTCACGCTGAGTTCGAATTCGTTGTTCCAATTTGGCGGCGACCCTTCGTTCCCGAGATACACCCAAAAAAGTTGGAAAAATTGATCAATTTGGGTCAAAAATGACTCTAGCTCAATTTTGACAACGGATTTGAATTCGTCTCGAAAAATTGAGTAATAAGCGCCAGCGCCGACGCCGTAGCTCTCCGAAAATTTTTTCGCCCGAAAAAACACATGATGTATAGTATGGAGAAATTTTCAAAATTTGAGAAATTCGAAAATTTCGAATTAATGAGTGTTTCTTACTCAATTTTTCACGCTGAGTTCGAATTCGTTGTTCCAATTTGGCGGCGACCCTTCGTTCCCGAGATACACCCAAAAAAGTTGGAAAAATTGATCAATTTGGGTCAAAAAATGACTCTAGCTCAATTTTGACAACGGATTTGAATTCGTCTCGAAAAATTGAGTAATAAGCGCCAGCGCCGACGCCGTAGCTCTCCGAAAATTTTTTCGCCCGAAAAAACACATGATGTATAGTATGGAGAAATTTTCAAAATTTGAGAAATTCGAAAATTTCGAATTAATGAGTGTTTCTTACTCAATTTTTCACGCTGAGTTCGAATTCGTTGTTCCAATTTGGCGGCGACCCTTCGTTCCCGAGATACACCCAAAAAAGTTGGAAAAATTGATCAATTTGGGTCCAAAAATGACTCTAGCTCAATTTTGACAACGGATTTGAATTCGTCTCGAAAAATTGAGTAATAAGCGCCAGCGCCGACGCCGTAGCTCTCCGAAAATTTTTTCGCCCGAAAAAACACATGATGTATAGTATGGAGAAATTTTCAAAATTTGAGAAATTCGAAAATTTCGAATTAATGAGTGTTTCTTACTCAATTTTTCACGCTGAGTTCGAATTCGTTGTTCCAATTTGGCGGCGACCCTTCGTTCCCGAGATACACCCAAAAAAGTTGGAAAAATTGATCAATTTGGGTCCAAAAATGACTCTAGCTCAATTTTGACAACGGATTTGAATTCGTCTCGAAAAATTGAGTAATAAGCGCCAGCGCCGACGCCGTAGCTCTCCGAAAATTTTTTCGCCCGAAAAAACACATGATGTATAGTATGGAGAAATTTTCAAAATTTGAGAAATTCGAAAATTTCGAATTAATGAGTGTTTCTTACTCAATTTTTCACGCTGAGTTCGAATTCGTTGTTCCAATTTGGCGGCGACCCTTCGTTCCCGAGATACACCCAAAAAAGTTGGAAAAATTGATCAATTTGGGTCAAAAAATGACTCTAGCTCAATTTTGACAACGGATTTGAATTCGTCTCGAAAAATTGAGTAATAAGCGCCAGCGCCGACGCCGTAGCTCTCCGAAAATTTTTTCGCCCGAAAAAACACATGATGTATAGTATGGAGAAATTTTCAAAATTTGAGAAATTCGAAAATTTCGAATTAATGAGTGTTTCTTACTCAATTTTTCACGCTGAGTTCGAATTCGTTGTTCCAATTTGGCGGCGACCCTTCGTTCCCGAGATACACCCAAAAAAGTTGGAAAAATTGATCAATTTGGGTCCAAAAATGACTCTAGCTCAATTTTGACAACGGATTTGAATTCGTCTCGAAAAATTGAGTAATAAGCGCCAGCGCCGACGCCGTAGCTCTCCGAAAATTTTTTCGCCCGAAAAAACACATGATGTATAGTATGGAGAAATTTTCAAAATTTGAGAAATTCGAAAATTTCGAATTAATGAGTGTTTCTTACTCAATTTTTCACGCTGAGTTCGAATTCGTTGTTCCAATTTGGCGGCGACCCTTCGTTCCCGAGATACACCCAAAAAAGTTGGAAAAATTGATCAATTTGGGTCAAAAATGACTCTAGCTCAATTTTGACAACGGATTTGAATTCGTCTCGAAAAATTGAGTAATAAGCGCCAGCGCCGACGCCGTAGCTCTCCGAAAATTTTTTCGCCCGAAAAAACACATGATGTATAGTATGGAGAAATTTTCAAAATTTGAGAAATTCGAAAATTTCGAATTAATGAGTGTTTCTTACTCAATTTTTCACGCTGAGTTCGAATTCGTTGTTCCAATTTGGCGGCGACCCTTCGTTCCCGAGATACACCCAAAAAAGTTGGAAAAATTGATCAATTTGGGTCAAAAAATGACTCTAGCTCAATTTTGACAACGGATTTGAATTCGTCTCGAAAAATTGAGTAATAAGCGCCAGCGCCGACGCCGTAGCTCTCCGAAAATTTTTTCGCCCGAAAAAACACATGATGTATAGTATGGAGAAATTTTCAAAATTTGAGAAATTCGAAAATTTCGAATTAATGAGTGTTTCTTACTCAATTTTTCACGCTGAGTTCGAATTCGTTGTTCCAATTTGGCGGCGACCCTTCGTTCCCGAGATACACCCAAAAAAGTTGGAAAAATTGATCAATTTGGGTCAAAAAATGACTCTAGCTCAATTTTGACAACGGATTTGAATTCGTCTCGAAAAATTGAGTAATAAGCGCCAGCGCCGACGCCGTAGCTCTCCGAAAATTTTTTCGCCCGAAAAAACACATGATGTATAGTATGGAGAAATTTTCAAAATTTGAGAAATTCGAAAATTTCGAATTAATGAGTGTTTCTTACTCAATTTTTCACGCTGAGTTCGAATTCGTTGTTCCAATTTGGCGGCGACCCTTCGTTCCCGAGATACACCCAAAAAAGTTGGAAAAATTGATCAATTTGGGTCCAAAAATGACTCTAGCTCAATTTTGACAACGGATTTGAATTCGTCTCGAAAAATTGAGTAATAAGCGCCAGCGCCGACGCCGTAGCTCTCCGAAAATTTTTTCGCCCGAAAAAACACATGATGTATAGTATGGAGAAATTTTCAAAATTTGAGAAATTCGAAAATTTCGAATTAATGAGTGTTTCTTACTCAATTTTTCACGCTGAGTTCGAATTCGTTGTTCCAATTTGGCGGCGACCCTTCGTTCCCGAGATACACCCAAAAAAGTTGGAAAAATTGATCAATTTGGGTCCAAAAATGACTCTAGCTCAATTTTGACAACGGATTTGAATTCGTCTCGAAAAATTGAGTAATAAGCGCCAGCGCCGACGCCGTAGCTCTCCGAAAATTTTTTCGCCCGAAAAAACACATGATGTATAGTATGGAGAAATTTTCAAAATTTGAGAAATTCGAAAATTTCGAATTAATGAGTGTTTCTTACTCAATTTTTCACGCTGAGTTCGAATTCGTTGTTCCAATTTGGCGGCGACCCTTCGTTCCCGAGATACACCCAAAAAAGTTGGAAAAATTGATCAATTTGGGTCCAAAAATGACTCTAGCTCAATTTTGACAACGGATTTGAATTCGTCTCGAAAAATTGAGTAATAAGCGCCAGCGCCGACGCCGTAGCTCTCCGAAAATTTTTTCGCCCGAAAAAACACATGATGTATAGTATGGAGAAATTTTCAAAATTTGAGAAATTCGAAAATTTCGAATTAATGAGTGTTTCTTACTCAATTTTTCACGCTGAGTTCGAATTCGTTGTTCCAATTTGGCGGCGACCCTTCGTTCCCGAGATACACCCAAAAAAGTTGGAAAAATTGATCAATTTGGGTCAAAAATGACTCTAGCTCAATTTTGACAACGGATTTGAATTCGTCTCGAAAAATTGAGTAATAAGCGCCAGCGCCGACGCCGTAGCTCTCCGAAAATTTTTTCGCCCGAAAAAACACATGATGTATAGTATGGAGAAATTTTCAAAATTTGAGAAATTCGAAAATTTCGAATTAATGAGTGTTTCTTACTCAATTTTTCACGCTGAGTTCGAATTCGTTGTTCCAATTTGGCGGCGACCCTTCGTTCCCGAGATACACCCAAAAAAGTTGGAAAAATTGATCAATTTGGGTCCAAAAATGACTCTAGCTCAATTTTGACAACGGATTTGAATTCGTCTCGAAAAATTGAGTAATAAGCGCCAGCGCCGACGCCGTAGCTCTCCGAAAATTTTTTCGCCCGAAAAAACACATGATGTATAGTATGGAGAAATTTTCAAAATTTGAGAAATTCGAAAATTTCGAATTAATGAGTGTTTCTTACTCAATTTTTCACGCTGAGTTCGAATTCGTTGTTCCAATTTGGCGGCGACCCTTCGTTCCCGAGATACACCCAAAAAAGTTGGAAAAATTGATCAATTTGGGTCCAAAAATGACTCTAGCTCAATTTTGACAACGGATTTGAATTCGTCTCGAAAAATTGAGTAATAAGCGCCAGCGCCGACGCCGTAGCTCTCCGAAAATTTTTTCGCCCGAAAAAACACATGATGTATAGTATGGAGAAATTTTCAAAATTTGAGAAATTCGAAAATTTCGAATTAATGAGTGTTTCTTACTCAATTTTTCACGCTGAGTTCGAATTCGTTGTTCCAATTTGGCGGCGACCCTTCGTTCCCGAGATACACCCAAAAAAGTTGGAAAAATTGATCAATTTGGGTCCAAAAATGACTCTAGCTCAATTTTGACAACGGATTTGAATTCGTCTCGAAAAATTGAGTAATAAGCGCCAGCGCCGACGCCGTAGCTCTCCGAAAATTTTTTCGCCCGAAAAAACACATGATGTATAGTATGGAGAAATTTTCAAAATTTGAGAAATTCGAAAATTTCGAATTAATGAGTGTTTCTTACTCAATTTTTCACGCTGAGTTCGAATTCGTTGTTCCAATTTGGCGGCGACCCTTCGTTCCCGAGATACACCCAAAAAAGTTGGAAAAATTGATCAATTTGGGTCCAAAAATGACTCTAGCTCAATTTTGACAACGGATTTGAATTCGTCTCGAAAAATTGAGTAATAAGCGCCAGCGCCGACGCCGTAGCTCTCCGAAAATTTTTTCGCCCGAAAAAACACATGATGTATAGTATGGAGAAATTTTCAAAATTTGAGAAATTCGAAAATTTCGAATTAATGAGTGTTTCTTACTCAATTTTTCACGCTGAGTTCGAATTCGTTGTTCCAATTTGGCGGCGACCCTTCGTTCCCGAGATACACCCAAAAAAGTTGGAAAAATTGATCAATTTGGGTCCAAAAATGACTCTAGCTCAATTTTGACAACGGATTTGAATTCGTCTCGAAAAATTGAGTAATAAGCGCCAGCGCCGACGCCGTAGCTCTCCGAAAATTTTTTCGCCCGAAAAAACACATGATGTATAGTATGGAGAAATTTTCAAAATTTGAGAAATTCGAAAATTTCGAATTAATGAGTGTTTCTTACTCAATTTTTCACGCTGAGTTCGAATTCGTTGTTCCAATTTGGCGGCGACCCTTCGTTCCCGAGATACACCCAAAAAAGTTGGAAAAATTGATCAATTTGGGTCCAAAAATGACTCTAGCTCAATTTTGACAACGGATTTGAATTCGTCTCGAAAAATTGAGTAATAAGCGCCAGCGCCGACGCCGTAGCTCTCCGAAAATTTTTTCGCCCGAAAAAACACATGATGTATAGTATGGAGAAATTTTCAAAATTTGAGAAATTCGAAAATTTCGAATTAATGAGTGTTTCTTACTCAATTTTTCACGCTGAGTTCGAATTCGTTGTTCCAATTTGGCGGCGACCCTTCGTTCCCGAGATACACCCAAAAAAGTTGGAAAAATTGATCAATTTGGGTCCAAAAATGACTCTAGCTCAATTTTGACAACGGATTTGAATTCGTCTCGAAAAATTGAGTAATAAGCGCCAGCGCCGACGCCGTAGCTCTCCGAAAATTTTTTCGCCCGAAAAAACACATGATGTATAGTATGGAGAAATTTTCAAAATTTGAGAAATTCGAAAATTTCGAATTAATGAGTGTTTCTTACTCAATTTTTCACGCTGAGTTCGAATTCGTTGTTCCAATTTGGCGGCGACCCTTCGTTCCCGAGATACACCCAAAAAAGTTGGAAAAATTGATCAATTTGGGTCCAAAAATGACTCTAGCTCAATTTTGACAACGGATTTGAATTCGTCTCGAAAAATTGAGTAATAAGCGCCAGCGCCGACGCCGTAGCTCTCCGAAAATTTTTTCGCCCGAAAAAACACATGATGTATAGTATGGAGAAATTTTCAAAATTTGAGAAATTCGAAAATTTCGAATTAATGAGTGTTTCTTACTCAATTTTTCACGCTGAGTTCGAATTCGTTGTTCCAATTTGGCGGCGACCCTTCGTTCCCGAGATACACCCAAAAAAGTTGGAAAAATTGATCAATTTGGGTCCAAAAATGACTCTAGCTCAATTTTGACAACGGATTTGAATTCGTCTCGAAAAATTGAGTAATAAGCGCCAGCGCCGACGCCGTAGCTCTCCGAAAATTTTTTCGCCCGAAAAAACACATGATGTATAGTATGGAGAAATTTTCAAAATTTGAGAAATTCGAAAATTTCGAATTAATGAGTGTTTCTTACTCAATTTTTCACGCTGAGTTCGAATTCGTTGTTCCAATTTGGCGGCGACCCTTCGTTCCCGAGATACACCCAAAAAAGTTGGAAAAATTGATCAATTTGGGTCAAAAAATGACTCTAGCTCAATTTTGACAACGGATTTGAATTCGTCTCGAAAAATTGAGTAATAAGCGCCAGCGCCGACGCCGTAGCTCTCCGAAAATTTTTTCGCCCGAAAAAACACATGATGTATAGTATGGAGAAATTTTCAAAATTTGAGAAATTCGAAAATTTCGAATTAATGAGTGTTTCTTACTCAATTTTTCACGCTGAGTTCGAATTCGTTGTTCCAATTTGGCGGCGACCCTTCGTTCCCGAGATACACCCAAAAAAGTTGGAAAAATTGATCAATTTGGGTCCAAAAATGACTCTAGCTCAATTTTGACAACGGATTTGAATTCGTCTCGAAAAATTGAGTAATAAGCGCCAGCGCCGACGCCGTAGCTCTCCGAAAATTTTTTCGCCCGAAAAAACACATGATGTATAGTATGGAGAAATTTTCAAAATTTGAGAAATTCGAAAATTTCGAATTAATGAGTGTTTCTTACTCAATTTTTCACGCTGAGTTCGAATTCGTTGTTCCAATTTGGCGGCGACCCTTCGTTCCCGAGATACACCCAAAAAAGTTGGAAAAATTGATCAATTTGGGTCCAAAAATGACTCTAGCTCAATTTTGACAACGGATTTGAATTCGTCTCGAAAAATTGAGTAATAAGCGCCAGCGCCGACGCCGTAGCTCTCCGAAAATTTTTTCGCCCGAAAAAACACATGATGTATAGTATGGAGAAATTTTCAAAATTTGAGAAATTCGAAAATTTCGAATTAATGAGTGTTTCTTACTCAATTTTTCACGCTGAGTTCGAATTCGTTGTTCCAATTTGGCGGCGACCCTTCGTTCCCGAGATACACCCAAAAAAGTTGGAAAAATTGATCAATTTGGGTCCAAAAATGACTCTAGCTCAATTTTGACAACGGATTTGAATTCGTCTCGAAAAATTGAGTAATAAGCGCCAGCGCCGACGCCGTAGCTCTCCGAAAATTTTTTCGCCCGAAAAAACACATGATGTATAGTATGGAGAAATTTTCAAAATTTGAGAAATTCGAAAATTTCGAATTAATGAGTGTTTCTTACTCAATTTTTCACGCTGAGTTCGAATTCGTTGTTCCAATTTGGCGGCGACCCTTCGTTCCCGAGATACACCCAAAAAAGTTGGAAAAATTGATCAATTTGGGTCCAAAAATGACTCTAGCTCAATTTTGACAACGGATTTGAATTCGTCTCGAAAAATTGAGTAATAAGCGCCAGCGCCGACGCCGTAGCTCTCCGAAAATTTTTTCGCCCGAAAAAACACATGATGTATAGTATGGAGAAATTTTCAAAATTTGAGAAATTCGAAAATTTCGAATTAATGAGTGTTTCTTACTCAATTTTTCACGCTGAGTTCGAATTCGTTGTTCCAATTTGGCGGCGACCCTTCGTTCCCGAGATACACCCAAAAAAGTTGGAAAAATTGATCAATTTGGGTCCAAAAATGACTCTAGCTCAATTTTGACAACGGATTTGAATTCGTCTCGAAAAATTGAGTAATAAGCGCCAGCGCCGACGCCGTAGCTCTCCGAAAATTTTTTCGCCCGAAAAAACACATGATGTATAGTATGGAGAAATTTTCAAAATTTGAGAAATTCGAAAATTTCGAATTAATGAGTGTTTCTTACTCAATTTTTCACGCTGAGTTCGAATTCGTTGTTCCAATTTGGCGGCGACCCTTCGTTCCCGAGATACACCCAAAAAAGTTGGAAAAATTGATCAATTTGGGTCCAAAAATGACTCTAGCTCAATTTTGACAACGGATTTGAATTCGTCTCGAAAAATTGAGTAATAAGCGCCAGCGCCGACGCCGTAGCTCTCCGAAAATTTTTTCGCCCGAAAAAACACATGATGTATAGTATGGAGAAATTTTCAAAATTTGAGAAATTCGAAAATTTCGAATTAATGAGTGTTTCTTACTCAATTTTTCACGCTGAGTTCGAATTCGTTGTTCCAATTTGGCGGCGACCCTTCGTTCCCGAGATACACCCAAAAAAGTTGGAAAAATTGATCAATTTGGGTCCAAAAATGACTCTAGCTCAATTTTGACAACGGATTTGAATTCGTCTCGAAAAATTGAGTAATAAGCGCCAGCGCCGACGCCGTAGCTCTCCGAAAATTTTTTCGCCCGAAAAAACACATGATGTATAGTATGGAGAAATTTTCAAAATTTGAGAAATTCGAAAATTTCGAATTAATGAGTGTTTCTTACTCAATTTTTCACGCTGAGTTCGAATTCGTTGTTCCAATTTGGCGGCGACCCTTCGTTCCCGAGATACACCCAAAAAAGTTGGAAAAATTGATCAATTTGGGTCCAAAAATGACTCTAGCTCAATTTTGACAACGGATTTGAATTCGTCTCGAAAAATTGAGTAATAAGCGCCAGCGCCGACGCCGTAGCTCTCCGAAAATTTTTTCGCCCGAAAAAACACATGATGTATAGTATGGAGAAATTTTCAAAATTTGAGAAATTCGAAAATTTCGAATTAATGAGTGTTTCTTACTCAATTTTTCACGCTGAGTTCGAATTCGTTGTTCCAATTTGGCGGCGACCCTTCGTTCCCGAGATACACCCAAAAAAGTTGGAAAAATTGATCAATTTGGGTCCAAAAATGACTCTAGCTCAATTTTGACAACGGATTTGAATTCGTCTCGAAAAATTGAGTAATAAGCGCCAGCGCCGACGCCGTAGCTCTCCGAAAATTTTTTCGCCCGAAAAAACACATGATGTATAGTATGGAGAAATTTTCAAAATTTGAGAAATTCGAAAATTTCGAATTAATGAGTGTTTCTTACTCAATTTTTCACGCTGAGTTCGAATTCGTTGTTCCAATTTGGCGGCGACCCTTCGTTCCCGAGATACACCCAAAAAAGTTGGAAAAATTGATCAATTTGGGTCCAAAAATGACTCTAGCTCAATTTTGACAACGGATTTGAATTCGTCTCGAAAAATTGAGTAATAAGCGCCAGCGCCGACGCCGTAGCTCTCCGAAAATTTTTTCGCCCGAAAAAACACATGATGGATAGTATGGAGAAATTTTCAAAATTTGAGAAATTCGAAAATTTCGAATTAATGAGTGTTTCTTACTCAATTTTTCACGCTGAGTTCGAATTCGTTGTTCCAATTTGGCGGCGACCCTTCGTTCCCGAGATACACCCAAAAAAGTTGGAAAAATTGATCAATTTGGGTCCAAAAATGACTCTAGCTCAATTTTGACAACGGATTTGAATTCGTCTCGAAAAATTGAGTAATAAGCGCCAGCGCCGACGCCGTAGCTCTCCGAAAATTTTTTCGCCCGAAAAAACACATGATGTATAGTATGGAGAAATTTTCAAAATTTGAGAAATTCGAAAATTTCGAATTAATGAGTGTTTCTTACTCAATTTTTCACGCTGAGTTCGAATTCGTTGTTCCAATTTGGCGGCGACCCTTCGTTCCCGAGATACACCCAAAAAAGTTGGAAAAATTGATCAATTTGGGTCCAAAAATGACTCTAGCTCAATTTTGACAACGGATTTGAATTCGTCTCGAAAAATTGAGTAATAAGCGCCAGCGCCGACGCCGTAGCTCTCCGAAAATTTTTTCGCCCGAAAAAACACATGATGTATAGTATGGAGAAATTTTCAAAATTTGAGAAATTCGAAAATTTCGAATTAATGAGTGTTTCTTACTCAATTTTTCACGCTGAGTTCGAATTCGTTGTTCCAATTTGGCGGCGACCCTTCGTTCCCGAGATACACCCAAAAAAGTTGGAAAAATTGATCAATTTGGGTCCAAAAATGACTCTAGCTCAATTTTGACAACGGATTTGAATTCGTCTCGAAAAATTGAGTAATAAGCGCCAGCGCCGACGCCGTAGCTCTCCGAAAATTTTTTCGCCCGAAAAAACACATGATGTATAGTATGGAGAAATTTTCAAAATTTGAGAAATTCGAAAATTTCGAATTAATGAGTGTTTCTTACTCAATTTTTCACGCTGAGTTCGAATTCGTTGTTCCAATTTGGCGGCGACCCTTCGTTCCCGAGATACACCCAAAAAAGTTGGAAAAATTGATCAATTTGGGTCCAAAAATGACTCTAGCTCAATTTTGACAACGGATTTGAATTCGTCTCGAAAAATTGAGTAATAAGCGCCAGCGCCGACGCCGTAGCTCTCCGAAAATTTTTTCGCCCGAAAAAACACATGATGTATAGTATGGAGAAATTTTCAAAATTTGAGAAATTCGAAAATTTCGAATTAATGAGTGTTTCTTACTCAATTTTTCACGCTGAGTTCGAATTCGTTGTTCCAATTTGGCGGCGACCCTTCGTTCCCGAGATACACCCAAAAAAGTTGGAAAAATTGATCAATTTGGGTCCAAAAATGACTCTAGCTCAATTTTGACAACGGATTTGAATTCGTCTCGAAAAATTGAGTAATAAGCGCCAGCGCCGACGCCGTAGCTCTCCGAAAATTTTTTCGCCCGAAAAAACACATGATGTATAGTATGGAGAAATTTTCAAAATTTGAGAAATTCGAAAATTTCGAATTAATGAGTGTTTCTTACTCAATTTTTCACGCTGAGTTCGAATTCGTTGTTCCAATTTGGCGGCGACCCTTCGTTCCCGAGATACACCCAAAAAAGTTGGAAAAATTGATCAATTTGGGTCCAAAAATGACTCTAGCTCAATTTTGACAACGGATTTGAATTCGTCTCGAAAAATTGAGTAATAAGCGCCAGCGCCGACGCCGTAGCTCTCCGAAAATTTTTTCGCCCGAAAAAACACATGATGTATAGTATGGAGAAATTTTCAAAATTTGAGAAATTCGAAAATTTCGAATTAATGAGTGTTTCTTACTCAATTTTTCACGCTGAGTTCGAATTCGTTGTTCCAATTTGGCGGCGACCCTTCGTTCCCGAGATACACCCAAAAAAGTTGGAAAAATTGATCAATTTGGGTCCAAAAATGACTCTAGCTCAATTTTGACAACGGATTTGAATTCGTCTCGAAAAATTGAGTAATAAGCGCCAGCGCCGACGCCGTAGCTCTCCGAAAATTTTTTCGCCCGAAAAAACACATGATGTATAGTATGGAGAAATTTTCAAAATTTGAGAAATTCGAAAATTTCGAATTAATGAGTGTTTCTTACTCAATTTTTCACGCTGAGTTCGAATTCGTTGTTCCAATTTGGCGGCGACCCTTCGTTCCCGAGATACACCCAAAAAAGTTGGAAAAATTGATCAATTTGGGTCCAAAAATGACTCTAGCTCAATTTTGACAACGGATTTGAATTCGTCTCGAAAAATTGAGTAATAAGCGCCAGCGCCGACGCCGTAGCTCTCCGAAAATTTTTTCGCCCGAAAAAACACATGATGTATAGTATGGAGAAATTTTCAAAATTTGAGAAATTCGAAAATTTCGAATTAATGAGTGTTTCTTACTCAATTTTTCACGCTGAGTTCGAATTCGTTGTTCCAATTTGGCGGCGACCCTTCGTTCCCGAGATACACCCAAAAAAGTTGGAAAAATTGATCAATTTGGGTCCAAAAATGACTCTAGCTCAATTTTGACAACGGATTTGAATTCGTCTCGAAAAATTGAGTAATAAGCGCCAGCGCCGACGCCGTAGCTCTCCGAAAATTTTTTCGCCCGAAAAAACACATGATGTATAGTATGGAGAAATTTTCAAAATTTGAGAAATTCGAAAATTTCGAATTAATGAGTGTTTCTTACTCAATTTTTCACGCTGAGTTCGAATTCGTTGTTCCAATTTGGCGGCGACCCTTCGTTCCCGAGATACACCCAAAAAAGTTGGAAAAATTGATCAATTTGGGTCCAAAAATGACTCTAGCTCAATTTTGACAACGGATTTGAATTCGTCTCGAAAAATTGAGTAATAAGCGCCAGCGCCGACGCCGTAGCTCTCCGAAAATTTTTTCGCCCGAAAAAACACATGATGTATAGTATGGAGAAATTTTCAAAATTTGAGAAATTCGAAAATTTCGAATTAATGAGTGTTTCTTACTCAATTTTTCACGCTGAGTTCGAATTCGTTGTTCCAATTTGGCGGCGACCCTTCGTTCCCGAGATACACCCAAAAAAGTTGGAAAAATTGATCAATTTGGGTCCAAAAATGACTCTAGCTCAATTTTGACAACGGATTTGAATTCGTCTCGAAAAATTGAGTAATAAGCGCCAGCGCCGACGCCGTAGCTCTCCGAAAATTTTTTCGCCCGAAAAAACACATGATGTATAGTATGGAGAAATTTTCAAAATTTGAGAAATTCGAAAATTTCGAATTAATGAGTGTTTCTTACTCAATTTTTCACGCTGAGTTCGAATTCGTTGTTCCAATTTGGCGGCGACCCTTCGTTCCCGAGATACACCCAAAAAAGTTGGAAAAATTGATCAATTTGGGTCCAAAAATGACTCTAGCTCAATTTTGACAACGGATTTGAATTCGTCTCGAAAAATTGAGTAATAAGCGCCAGCGCCGACGCCGTAGCTCTCCGAAAATTTTTTCGCCCGAAAAAACACATGATGTATAGTATGGAGAAATTTTCAAAATTTGAGAAATTCGAAAATTTCGAATTAATGAGTGTTTCTTACTCAATTTTTCACGCTGAGTTCGAATTCGTTGTTCCAATTTGGCGGCGACCCTTCGTTCCCGAGATACACCCAAAAAAGTTGGAAAAATTGATCAATTTGGGTCCAAAAATGACTCTAGCTCAATTTTGACAACGGATTTGAATTCGTCTCGAAAAATTGAGTAATAAGCGCCAGCGCCGACGCCGTAGCTCTCCGAAAATTTTTTCGCCCGAAAAAACACATGATGTATAGTATGGAGAAATTTTCAAAATTTGAGAAATTCGAAAATTTCGAATTAATGAGTGTTTCTTACTCAATTTTTCACGCTGAGTTCGAATTCGTTGTTCCAATTTGGCGGCGACCCTTCGTTCCCGAGATACACCCAAAAAAGTTGGAAAAATTGATCAATTTGGGTCCAAAAATGACTCTAGCTCAATTTTGACAACGGATTTGAATTCGTCTCGAAAAATTGAGTAATAAGCGCCAGCGCCGACGCCGTAGCTCTCCGAAAATTTTTTCGCCCGAAAAAACACATGATGTATAGTATGGAGAAATTTTCAAAATTTGAGAAATTCGAAAATTTCGAATTAATGAGTGTTTCTTACTCAATTTTTCACGCTGAGTTCGAATTCGTTGTTCCAATTTGGCGGCGACCCTTCGTTCCCGAGATACACCCAAAAAAGTTGGAAAAATTGATCAATTTGGGTCCAAAAATGACTCTAGCTCAATTTTGACAACGGATTTGAATTCGTCTCGAAAAATTGAGTAATAAGCGCCAGCGCCGACGCCGTAGCTCTCCGAAAATTTTTTCGCCCGAAAAAACACATGATGTATAGTATGGAGAAATTTTCAAAATTTGAGAAATTCGAAAATTTCGAATTAATGAGTGTTTCTTACTCAATTTTTCACGCTGAGTTCGAATTCGTTGTTCCAATTTGGCGGCGACCCTTCGTTCCCGAGATACACCCAAAAAAGTTGGAAAAATTGATCAATTTGGGTCCAAAAATGACTCTAGCTCAATTTTGACAACGGATTTGAATTCGTCTCGAAAAATTGAGTAATAAGCGCCAGCGCCGACGCCGTAGCTCTCCGAAAATTTTTTCGCCCGAAAAAACACATGATGTATAGTATGGAGAAATTTTCAAAATTTGAGAAATTCGAAAATTTCGAATTAATGAGTGTTTCTTACTCAATTTTTCACGCTGAGTTCGAATTCGTTGTTCCAATTTGGCGGCGACCCTTCGTTCCCGAGATACACCCAAAAAAGTTGGAAAAATTGATCAATTTGGGTCCAAAAATGACTCTAGCTCAATTTTGACAACGGATTTGAATTCGTCTCGAAAAATTGAGTAATAAGCGCCAGCGCCGACGCCGTAGCTCTCCGAAAATTTTTTCGCCCGAAAAAACACATGATGTATAGTATGGAGAAATTTTCAAAATTTGAGAAATTCGAAAATTTCGAATTAATGAGTGTTTCTTACTCAATTTTTCACGCTGAGTTCGAATTCGTTGTTCCAATTTGGCGGCGACCCTTCGTTCCCGAGATACACCCAAAAAAGTTGGAAAAATTGATCAATTTGGGTCCAAAAATGACTCTAGCTCAATTTTGACAACGGATTTGAATTCGTCTCGAAAAATTGAGTAATAAGCGCCAGCGCCGACGCCGTAGCTCTCCGAAAATTTTTTCGCCCGAAAAAACACATGATGTATAGTATGGAGAAATTTTCAAAATTTGAGAAATTCGAAAATTTCGAATTAATGAGTGTTTCTTACTCAATTTTTCACGCTGAGTTCGAATTCGTTGTTCCAATTTGGCGGCGACCCTTCGTTCCCGAGATACACCCAAAAAAGTTGGAAAAATTGATCAATTTGGGTCCAAAAATGACTCTAGCTCAATTTTGACAACGGATTTGAATTCGTCTCGAAAAATTGAGTAATAAGCGCCAGCGCCGACGCCGTAGCTCTCCGAAAATTTTTTCGCCCGAAAAAACACATGATGTATAGTATGGAGAAATTTTCAAAATTTGAGAAATTCGAAAATTTCGAATTAATGAGTGTTTCTTACTCAATTTTTCACGCTGAGTTCGAATTCGTTGTTCCAATTTGGCGGCGACCCTTCGTTCCCGAGATACACCCAAAAAAGTTGGAAAAATTGATCAATTTGGGTCCAAAAATGACTCTAGCTCAATTTTGACAACGGATTTGAATTCGTCTCGAAAAATTGAGTAATAAGCGCCAGCGCCGACGCCGTAGCTCTCCGAAAATTTTTTCGCCCGAAAAAACACATGATGTATAGTATGGAGAAATTTTCAAAATTTGAGAAATTCGAAAATTTCGAATTAATGAGTGTTTCTTACTCAATTTTTCACGCTGAGTTCGAATTCGTTGTTCCAATTTGGCGGCGACCCTTCGTTCCCGAGATACACCCAAAAAAGTTGGAAAAATTGATCAATTTGGGTCCAAAAATGACTCTAGCTCAATTTTGACAACGGATTTGAATTCGTCTCGAAAAATTGAGTAATAAGCGCCAGCGCCGACGCCGTAGCTCTCCGAAAATTTTTTCGCCCGAAAAAACACATGATGTATAGTATGGAGAAATTTTCAAAATTTGAGAAATTCGAAAATTTCGAATTAATGAGTGTTTCTTACTCAATTTTTCACGCTGAGTTCGAATTCGTTGTTCCAATTTGGCGGCGACCCTTCGTTCCCGAGATACACCCAAAAAAGTTGGAAAAATTGATCAATTTGGGTCCAAAAATGACTCTAGCTCAATTTTGACAACGGATTTGAATTCGTCTCGAAAAATTGAGTAATAAGCGCCAGCGCCGACGCCGTAGCTCTCCGAAAATTTTTTCGCCCGAAAAAACACATGATGTATAGTATGGAGAAATTTTCAAAATTTGAGAAATTCGAAAATTTCGAATTAATGAGTGTTTCTTACTCAATTTTTCACGCTGAGTTCGAATTCGTTGTTCCAATTTGGCGGCGACCCTTCGTTCCCGAGATACACCCAAAAAAGTTGGAAAAATTGATCAATTTGGGTCCAAAAATGACTCTAGCTCAATTTTGACAACGGATTTGAATTCGTCTCGAAAAATTGAGTAATAAGCGCCAGCGCCGACGCCGTAGCTCTCCGAAAATTTTTTCGCCCGAAAAAACACATGATGTATAGTATGGAGAAATTTTCAAAATTTGAGAAATTCGAAAATTTCGAATTAATGAGTGTTTCTTACTCAATTTTTCACGCTGAGTTCGAATTCGTTGTTCCAATTTGGCGGCGACCCTTCGTTCCCGAGATACACCCAAAAAAGTTGGAAAAATTGATCAATTTGGGTCCAAAAATGACTCTAGCTCAATTTTGACAACGGATTTGAATTCGTCTCGAAAAATTGAGTAATAAGCGCCAGCGCCGACGCCGTAGCTCTCCGAAAATTTTTTCGCCCGAAAAAACACATGATGTATAGTATGGAGAAATTTTCAAAATTTGAGAAATTCGAAAATTTCGAATTAATGAGTGTTTCTTACTCAATTTTTCACGCTGAGTTCGAATTCGTTGTTCCAATTTGGCGGCGACCCTTCGTTCCCGAGATACACCCAAAAAAGTTGGAAAAATTGATCAATTTGGGTCCAAAAATGACTCTAGCTCAATTTTGACAACGGATTTGAATTCGTCTCGAAAAATTGAGTAATAAGCGCCAGCGCCGACGCCGTAGCTCTCCGAAAATTTTTTCGCCCGAAAAAACACATGATGTATAGTATGGAGAAATTTTCAAAATTTGAGAAATTCGAAAATTTCGAATTAATGAGTGTTTCTTACTCAATTTTTCACGCTGAGTTCGAATTCGTTGTTCCAATTTGGCGGCGACCCTTCGTTCCCGAGATACACCCAAAAAAGTTGGAAAAATTGATCAATTTGGGTCCAAAAATGACTCTAGCTCAATTTTGACAACGGATTTGAATTCGTCTCGAAAAATTGAGTAATAAGCGCCAGCGCCGACGCCGTAGCTCTCCGAAAATTTTTTCGCCCGAAAAAACACATGATGTATAGTATGGAGAAATTTTCAAAATTTGAGAAATTCGAAAATTTCGAATTAATGAGTGTTTCTTACTCAATTTTTCACGCTGAGTTCGAATTCGTTGTTCCAATTTGGCGGCGACCCTTCGTTCCCGAGATACACCCAAAAAAGTTGGAAAAATTGATCAATTTGGGTCCAAAAATGACTCTAGCTCAATTTTGACAACGGATTTGAATTCGTCTCGAAAAATTGAGTAATAAGCGCCAGCGCCGACGCCGTAGCTCTCCGAAAATTTTTTCGCCCGAAAAAACACATGATGTATAGTATGGAGAAATTTTCAAAATTTGAGAAATTCGAAAATTTCGAATTAATGAGTGTTTCTTACTCAATTTTTCACGCTGAGTTCGAATTCGTTGTTCCAATTTGGCGGCGACCCTTCGTTCCCGAGATACACCCAAAAAAGTTGGAAAAATTGATCAATTTGGGTCCAAAAATGACTCTAGCTCAATTTTGACAACGGATTTGAATTCGTCTCGAAAAATTGAGTAATAAGCGCCAGCGCCGACGCCGTAGCTCTCCGAAAATTTTTTCGCCCGAAAAAACACATGATGTATAGTATGGAGAAATTTTCAAAATTTGAGAAATTCGAAAATTTCGAATTAATGAGTGTTTCTTACTCAATTTTTCACGCTGAGTTCGAATTCGTTGTTCCAATTTGGCGGCGACCCTTCGTTCCCGAGATACACCCAAAAAAGTTGGAAAAATTGATCAATTTGGGTCCAAAAATGACTCTAGCTCAATTTTGACAACGGATTTGAATTCGTCTCGAAAAATTGAGTAATAAGCGCCAGCGCCGACGCCGTAGCTCTCCGAAAATTTTTTCGCCCGAAAAAACACATGATGTATAGTATGGAGAAATTTTCAAAATTTGAGAAATTCGAAAATTTCGAATTAATGAGTGTTTCTTACTCAATTTTTCACGCTGAGTTCGAATTCGTTGTTCCAATTTGGCGGCGACCCTTCGTTCCCGAGATACACCCAAAAAAGTTGGAAAAATTGATCAATTTGGGTCCAAAAATGACTCTAGCTCAATTTTGACAACGGATTTGAATTCGTCTCGAAAAATTGAGTAATAAGCGCCAGCGCCGACGCCGTAGCTCTCCGAAAATTTTTTCGCCCGAAAAAACACATGATGTATAGTATGGAGAAATTTTCAAAATTTGAGAAATTCGAAAATTTCGAATTAATGAGTGTTTCTTACTCAATTTTTCACGCTGAGTTCGAATTCGTTGTTCCAATTTGGCGGCGACCCTTCGTTCCCGAGATACACCCAAAAAAGTTGGAAAAATTGATCAATTTGGGTCCAAAAATGACTCTAGCTCAATTTTGACAACGGATTTGAATTCGTCTCGAAAAATTGAGTAATAAGCGCCAGCGCCGACGCCGTAGCTCTCCGAAAATTTTTTCGCCCGAAAAAACACATGATGTATAGTATGGAGAAATTTTCAAAATTTGAGAAATTCGAAAATTTCGAATTAATGAGTGTTTCTTACTCAATTTTTCACGCTGAGTTCGAATTCGTTGTTCCAATTTGGCGGCGACCCTTCGTTCCCGAGATACACCCAAAAAAGTTGGAAAAATTGATCAATTTGGGTCCAAAAATGACTCTAGCTCAATTTTGACAACGGATTTGAATTCGTCTCGAAAAATTGAGTAATAAGCGCCAGCGCCGACGCCGTAGCTCTCCGAAAATTTTTTCGCCCGAAAAAACACATGATGTATAGTATGGAGAAATTTTCAAAATTTGAGAAATTCGAAAATTTCGAATTAATGAGTGTTTCTTACTCAATTTTTCACGCTGAGTTCGAATTCGTTGTTCCAATTTGGCGGCGACCCTTCGTTCCCGAGATACACCCAAAAAAGTTGGAAAAATTGATCAATTTGGGTCCAAAAATGACTCTAGCTCAATTTTGACAACGGATTTGAATTCGTCTCGAAAAATTGAGTAATAAGCGCCAGCGCCGACGCCGTAGCTCTCCGAAAATTTTTTCGCCCGAAAAAACACATGATGTATAGTATGGAGAAATTTTCAAAATTTGAGAAATTCGAAAATTTCGAATTAATGAGTGTTTCTTACTCAATTTTTCACGCTGAGTTCGAATTCGTTGTTCCAATTTGGCGGCGACCCTTCGTTCCCGAGATACACCCAAAAAAGTTGGAAAAATTGATCAATTTGGGTCCAAAAATGACTCTAGCTCAATTTTGACAACGGATTTGAATTCGTCTCGAAAAATTGAGTAATAAGCGCCAGCGCCGACGCCGTAGCTCTCCGAAAATTTTTTCGCCCGAAAAAACACATGATGTATAGTATGGAGAAATTTTCAAAATTTGAGAAATTCGAAAATTTCGAATTAATGAGTGTTTCTTACTCAATTTTTCACGCTGAGTTCGAATTCGTTGTTCCAATTTGGCGGCGACCCTTCGTTCCCGAGATACACCCAAAAAAGTTGGAAAAATTGATCAATTTGGGTCCAAAAATGACTCTAGCTCAATTTTGACAACGGATTTGAATTCGTCTCGAAAAATTGAGTAATAAGCGCCAGCGCCGACGCCGTAGCTCTCCGAAAATTTTTTCGCCCGAAAAAACACATGATGTATAGTATGGAGAAATTTTCAAAATTTGAGAAATTCGAAAATTTCGAATTAATGAGTGTTTCTTACTCAATTTTTCACGCTGAGTTCGAATTCGTTGTTCCAATTTGGCGGCGACCCTTCGTTCCCGAGATACACCCAAAAAAGTTGGAAAAATTGATCAATTTGGGTCCAAAAATGACTCTAGCTCAATTTTGACAACGGATTTGAATTCGTCTCGAAAAATTGAGTAATAAGCGCCAGCGCCGACGCCGTAGCTCTCCGAAAATTTTTTCGCCCGAAAAAACACATGATGTATAGTATGGAGAAATTTTCAAAATTTGAGAAATTCGAAAATTTCGAATTAATGAGTGTTTCTTACTCAATTTTTCACGCTGAGTTCGAATTCGTTGTTCCAATTTGGCGGCGACCCTTCGTTCCCGAGATACACCCAAAAAAGTTGGAAAAATTGATCAATTTGGGTCCAAAAATGACTCTAGCTCAATTTTGACAACGGATTTGAATTCGTCTCGAAAAATTGAGTAATAAGCGCCAGCGCCGACGCCGTAGCTCTCCGAAAATTTTTTCGCCCGAAAAAACACATGATGTATAGTATGGAGAAATTTTCAAAATTTGAGAAATTCGAAAATTTCGAATTAATGAGTGTTTCTTACTCAATTTTTCACGCTGAGTTCGAATTCGTTGTTCCAATTTGGCGGCGACCCTTCGTTCCCGAGATACACCCAAAAAAGTTGGAAAAATTGATCAATTTGGGTCCAAAAATGACTCTAGCTCAATTTTGACAACGGATTTGAATTCGTCTCGAAAAATTGAGTAATAAGCGCCAGCGCCGACGCCGTAGCTCTCCGAAAATTTTTTCGCCCGAAAAAACACATGATGTATAGTATGGAGAAATTTTCAAAATTTGAGAAATTCGAAAATTTCGAATTAATGAGTGTTTCTTACTCAATTTTTCACGCTGAGTTCGAATTCGTTGTTCCAATTTGGCGGCGACCCTTCGTTCCCGAGATACACCCAAAAAAGTTGGAAAAATTGATCAATTTGGGTCCAAAAATGACTCTAGCTCAATTTTGACAACGGATTTGAATTCGTCTCGAAAAATTGAGTAATAAGCGCCAGCGCCGACGCCGTAGCTCTCCGAAAATTTTTTCGCCCGAAAAAACACATGATGTATAGTATGGAGAAATTTTCAAAATTTGAGAAATTCGAAAATTTCGAATTAATGAGTGTTTCTTACTCAATTTTTCACGCTGAGTTCGAATTCGTTGTTCCAATTTGGCGGCGACCCTTCGTTCCCGAGATACACCCAAAAAAGTTGGAAAAATTGATCAATTTGGGTCCAAAAATGACTCTAGCTCAATTTTGACAACGGATTTGAATTCGTCTCGAAAAATTGAGTAATAAGCGCCAGCGCCGACGCCGTAGCTCTCCGAAAATTTTTTCGCCCGAAAAAACACATGATGTATAGTATGGAGAAATTTTCAAAATTTGAGAAATTCGAAAATTTCGAATTAATGAGTGTTTCTTACTCAATTTTTCACGCTGAGTTCGAATTCGTTGTTCCAATTTGGCGGCGACCCTTCGTTCCCGAGATACACCCAAAAAAGTTGGAAAAATTGATCAATTTGGGTCCAAAAATGACTCTAGCTCAATTTTGACAACGGATTTGAATTCGTCTCGAAAAATTGAGTAATAAGCGCCAGCGCCGACGCCGTAGCTCTCCGAAAATTTTTTCGCCCGAAAAAACACATGATGTATAGTATGGAGAAATTTTCAAAATTTGAGAAATTCGAAAATTTCGAATTAATGAGTGTTTCTTACTCAATTTTTCACGCTGAGTTCGAATTCGTTGTTCCAATTTGGCGGCGACCCTTCGTTCCCGAGATACACCCAAAAAAGTTGGAAAAATTGATCAATTTGGGTCCAAAAATGACTCTAGCTCAATTTTGACAACGGATTTGAATTCGTCTCGAAAAATTGAGTAATAAGCGCCAGCGCCGACGCCGTAGCTCTCCGAAAATTTTTTCGCCCGAAAAAACACATGATGTATAGTATGGAGAAATTTTCAAAATTTGAGAAATTCGAAAATTTCGAATTAATGAGTGTTTCTTACTCAATTTTTCACGCTGAGTTCGAATTCGTTGTTCCAATTTGGCGGCGACCCTTCGTTCCCGAGATACACCCAAAAAAGTTGGAAAAATTGATCAATTTGGGTCCAAAAATGACTCTAGCTCAATTTTGACAACGGATTTGAATTCGTCTCGAAAAATTGAGTAATAAGCGCCAGCGCCGACGCCGTAGCTCTCCGAAAATTTTTTCGCCCGAAAAAACACATGATGTATAGTATGGAGAAATTTTCAAAATTTGAGAAATTCGAAAATTTCGAATTAATGAGTGTTTCTTACTCAATTTTTCACGCTGAGTTCGAATTCGTTGTTCCAATTTGGCGGCGACCCTTCGTTCCCGAGATACACCCAAAAAAGTTGGAAAAATTGATCAATTTGGGTCCAAAAATGACTCTAGCTCAATTTTGACAACGGATTTGAATTCGTCTCGAAAAATTGAGTAATAAGCGCCAGCGCCGACGCCGTAGCTCTCCGAAAATTTTTTCGCCCGAAAAAACACATGATGTATAGTATGGAGAAATTTTCAAAATTTGAGAAATTCGAAAATTTCGAATTAATGAGTGTTTCTTACTCAATTTTTCACGCTGAGTTCGAATTCGTTGTTCCAATTTGGCGGCGACCCTTCGTTCCCGAGATACACCCAAAAAAGTTGGAAAAATTGATCAATTTGGGTCCAAAAATGACTCTAGCTCAATTTTGACAACGGATTTGAATTCGTCTCGAAAAATTGAGTAATAAGCGCCAGCGCCGACGCCGTAGCTCTCCGAAAATTTTTTCGCCCGAAAAAACACATGATGTATAGTATGGAGAAATTTTCAAAATTTGAGAAATTCGAAAATTTCGAATTAATGAGTGTTTCTTACTCAATTTTTCACGCTGAGTTCGAATTCGTTGTTCCAATTTGGCGGCGACCCTTCGTTCCCGAGATACACCCAAAAAAGTTGGAAAAATTGATCAATTTGGGTCCAAAAATGACTCTAGCTCAATTTTGACAACGGATTTGAATTCGTCTCGAAAAATTGAGTAATAAGCGCCAGCGCCGACGCCGTAGCTCTCCGAAAATTTTTTCGCCCGAAAAAACACATGATGTATAGTATGGAGAAATTTTCAAAATTTGAGAAATTCGAAAATTTCGAATTAATGAGTGTTTCTTACTCAATTTTTCACGCTGAGTTCGAATTCGTTGTTCCAATTTGGCGGCGACCCTTCGTTCCCGAGATACACCCAAAAAAGTTGGAAAAATTGATCAATTTGGGTCCAAAAATGACTCTAGCTCAATTTTGACAACGGATTTGAATTCGTCTCGAAAAATTGAGTAATAAGCGCCAGCGCCGACGCCGTAGCTCTCCGAAAATTTTTTCGCCCGAAAAAACACATGATGTATAGTATGGAGAAATTTTCAAAATTTGAGAAATTCGAAAATTTCGAATTAATGAGTGTTTCTTACTCAATTTTTCACGCTGAGTTCGAATTCGTTGTTCCAATTTGGCGGCGACCCTTCGTTCCCGAGATACACCCAAAAAAGTTGGAAAAATTGATCAATTTGGGTCCAAAAATGACTCTAGCTCAATTTTGACAACGGATTTGAATTCGTCTCGAAAAATTGAGTAATAAGCGCCAGCGCCGACGCCGTAGCTCTCCGAAAATTTTTTCGCCCGAAAAAACACATGATGTATAGTATGGAGAAATTTTCAAAATTTGAGAAATTCGAAAATTTCGAATTAATGAGTGTTTCTTACTCAATTTTTCACGCTGAGTTCGAATTCGTTGTTCCAATTTGGCGGCGACCCTTCGTTCCCGAGATACACCCAAAAAAGTTGGAAAAATTGATCAATTTGGGTCCAAAAATGACTCTAGCTCAATTTTGACAACGGATTTGAATTCGTCTCGAAAAATTGAGTAATAAGCGCCAGCGCCGACGCCGTAGCTCTCCGAAAATTTTTTCGCCCGAAAAAACACATGATGTATAGTATGGAGAAATTTTCAAAATTTGAGAAATTCGAAAATTTCGAATTAATGAGTGTTTCTTACTCAATTTTTCACGCTGAGTTCGAATTCGTTGTTCCAATTTGGCGGCGACCCTTCGTTCCCGAGATACACCCAAAAAAGTTGGAAAAATTGATCAATTTGGGTCCAAAAATGACTCTAGCTCAATTTTGACAACGGATTTGAATTCGTCTCGAAAAATTGAGTAATAAGCGCCAGCGCCGACGCCGTAGCTCTCCGAAAATTTTTTCGCCCGAAAAAACACATGATGTATAGTATGGAGAAATTTTCAAAATTTGAGAAATTCGAAAATTTCGAATTAATGAGTGTTTCTTACTCAATTTTTCACGCTGAGTTCGAATTCGTTGTTCCAATTTGGCGGCGACCCTTCGTTCCCGAGATACACCCAAAAAAGTTGGAAAAATTGATCAATTTGGGTCCAAAAATGACTCTAGCTCAATTTTGACAACGGATTTGAATTCGTCTCGAAAAATTGAGTAATAAGCGCCAGCGCCGACGCCGTAGCTCTCCGAAAATTTTTTCGCCCGAAAAAACACATGATGTATAGTATGGAGAAATTTTCAAAATTTGAGAAATTCGAAAATTTCGAATTAATGAGTGTTTCTTACTCAATTTTTCACGCTGAGTTCGAATTCGTTGTTCCAATTTGGCGGCGACCCTTCGTTCCCGAGATACACCCAAAAAAGTTGGAAAAATTGATCAATTTGGGTCCAAAAATGACTCTAGCTCAATTTTGACAACGGATTTGAATTCGTCTCGAAAAATTGAGTAATAAGCGCCAGCGCCGACGCCGTAGCTCTCCGAAAATTTTTTCGCCCGAAAAAACACATGATGTATAGTATGGAGAAATTTTCAAAATTTGAGAAATTCGAAAATTTCGAATTAATGAGTGTTTCTTACTCAATTTTTCACGCTGAGTTCGAATTCGTTGTTCCAATTTGGCGGCGACCCTTCGTTCCCGAGATACACCCAAAAAAGTTGGAAAAATTGATCAATTTGGGTCCAAAAATGACTCTAGCTCAATTTTGACAACGGATTTGAATTCGTCTCGAAAAATTGAGTAATAAGCGCCAGCGCCGACGCCGTAGCTCTCCGAAAATTTTTTCGCCCGAAAAAACACATGATGTATAGTATGGAGAAATTTTCAAAATTTGAGAAATTCGAAAATTTCGAATTAATGAGTGTTTCTTACTCAATTTTTCACGCTGAGTTCGAATTCGTTGTTCCAATTTGGCGGCGACCCTTCGTTCCCGAGATACACCCAAAAAAGTTGGAAAAATTGATCAATTTGGGTCCAAAAATGACTCTAGCTCAATTTTGACAACGGATTTGAATTCGTCTCGAAAAATTGAGTAATAAGCGCCAGCGCCGACGCCGTAGCTCTCCGAAAATTTTTTCGCCCGAAAAAACACATGATGTATAGTATGGAGAAATTTTCAAAATTTGAGAAATTCGAAAATTTCGAATTAATGAGTGTTTCTTACTCAATTTTTCACGCTGAGTTCGAATTCGTTGTTCCAATTTGGCGGCGACCCTTCGTTCCCGAGATACACCCAAAAAAGTTGGAAAAATTGATCAATTTGGGTCCAAAAATGACTCTAGCTCAATTTTGACAACGGATTTGAATTCGTCTCGAAAAATTGAGTAATAAGCGCCAGCGCCGACGCCGTAGCTCTCCGAAAATTTTTTCGCCCGAAAAAACACATGATGTATAGTATGGAGAAATTTTCAAAATTTGAGAAATTCGAAAATTTCGAATTAATGAGTGTTTCTTACTCAATTTTTCACGCTGAGTTCGAATTCGTTGTTCCAATTTGGCGGCGACCCTTCGTTCCCGAGATACACCCAAAAAAGTTGGAAAAATTGATCAATTTGGGTCCAAAAATGACTCTAGCTCAATTTTGACAACGGATTTGAATTCGTCTCGAAAAATTGAGTAATAAGCGCCAGCGCCGACGCCGTAGCTCTCCGAAAATTTTTTCGCCCGAAAAAACACATGATGTATAGTATGGAGAAATTTTCAAAATTTGAGAAATTCGAAAATTTCGAATTAATGAGTGTTTCTTACTCAATTTTTCACGCTGAGTTCGAATTCGTTGTTCCAATTTGGCGGCGACCCTTCGTTCCCGAGATACACCCAAAAAAGTTGGAAAAATTGATCAATTTGGGTCCAAAAATGACTCTAGCTCAATTTTGACAACGGATTTGAATTCGTCTCGAAAAATTGAGTAATAAGCGCCAGCGCCGACGCCGTAGCTCTCCGAAAATTTTTTCGCCCGAAAAAACACATGATGTATAGTATGGAGAAATTTTCAAAATTTGAGAAATTCGAAAATTTCGAATTAATGAGTGTTTCTTACTCAATTTTTCACGCTGAGTTCGAATTCGTTGTTCCAATTTGGCGGCGACCCTTCGTTCCCGAGATACACCCAAAAAAGTTGGAAAAATTGATCAATTTGGGTCCAAAAATGACTCTAGCTCAATTTTGACAACGGATTTGAATTCGTCTCGAAAAATTGAGTAATAAGCGCCAGCGCCGACGCCGTAGCTCTCCGAAAATTTTTTCGCCCGAAAAAACACATGATGTATAGTATGGAGAAATTTTCAAAATTTGAGAAATTCGAAAATTTCGAATTAATGAGTGTTTCTTACTCAATTTTTCACGCTGAGTTCGAATTCGTTGTTCCAATTTGGCGGCGACCCTTCGTTCCCGAGATACACCCAAAAAAGTTGGAAAAATTGATCAATTTGGGTCCAAAAATGACTCTAGCTCAATTTTGACAACGGATTTGAATTCGTCTCGAAAAATTGAGTAATAAGCGCCAGCGCCGACGCCGTAGCTCTCCGAAAATTTTTTCGCCCGAAAAAACACATGATGTATAGTATGGAGAAATTTTCAAAATTTGAGAAATTCGAAAATTTCGAATTAATGAGTGTTTCTTACTCAATTTTTCACGCTGAGTTCGAATTCGTTGTTCCAATTTGGCGGCGACCCTTCGTTCCCGAGATACACCCAAAAAAGTTGGAAAAATTGATCAATTTGGGTCCAAAAATGACTCTAGCTCAATTTTGACAACGGATTTGAATTCGTCTCGAAAAATTGAGTAATAAGCGCCAGCGCCGACGCCGTAGCTCTCCGAAAATTTTTTCGCCCGAAAAAACACATGATGTATAGTATGGAGAAATTTTCAAAATTTGAGAAATTCGAAAATTTCGAATTAATGAGTGTTTCTTACTCAATTTTTCACGCTGAGTTCGAATTCGTTGTTCCAATTTGGCGGCGACCCTTCGTTCCCGAGATACACCCAAAAAAGTTGGAAAAATTGATCAATTTGGGTCCAAAAATGACTCTAGCTCAATTTTGACAACGGATTTGAATTCGTCTCGAAAAATTGAGTAATAAGCGCCAGCGCCGACGCCGTAGCTCTCCGAAAATTTTTTCGCCCGAAAAAACACATGATGTATAGTATGGAGAAATTTTCAAAATTTGAGAAATTCGAAAATTTCGAATTAATGAGTGTTTCTTACTCAATTTTTCACGCTGAGTTCGAATTCGTTGTTCCAATTTGGCGGCGACCCTTCGTTCCCGAGATACACCCAAAAAAGTTGGAAAAATTGATCAATTTGGGTCCAAAAATGACTCTAGCTCAATTTTGACAACGGATTTGAATTCGTCTCGAAAAATTGAGTAATAAGCGCCAGCGCCGACGCCGTAGCTCTCCGAAAATTTTTTCGCCCGAAAAAACACATGATGTATAGTATGGAGAAATTTTCAAAATTTGAGAAATTCGAAAATTTCGAATTAATGAGTGTTTCTTACTCAATTTTTCACGCTGAGTTCGAATTCGTTGTTCCAATTTGGCGGCGACCCTTCGTTCCCGAGATACACCCAAAAAAGTTGGAAAAATTGATCAATTTGGGTCCAAAAATGACTCTAGCTCAATTTTGACAACGGATTTGAATTCGTCTCGAAAAATTGAGTAATAAGCGCCAGCGCCGACGCCGTAGCTCTCCGAAAATTTTTTCGCCCGAAAAAACACATGATGTATAGTATGGAGAAATTTTCAAAATTTGAGAAATTCGAAAATTTCGAATTAATGAGTGTTTCTTACTCAATTTTTCACGCTGAGTTCGAATTCGTTGTTCCAATTTGGCGGCGACCCTTCGTTCCCGAGATACACCCAAAAAAGTTGGAAAAATTGATCAATTTGGGTCCAAAAATGACTCTAGCTCAATTTTGACAACGGATTTGAATTCGTCTCGAAAAATTGAGTAATAAGCGCCAGCGCCGACGCCGTAGCTCTCCGAAAATTTTTTCGCCCGAAAAAACACATGATGTATAGTATGGAGAAATTTTCAAAATTTGAGAAATTCGAAAATTTCGAATTAATGAGTGTTTCTTACTCAATTTTTCACGCTGAGTTCGAATTCGTTGTTCCAATTTGGCGGCGACCCTTCGTTCCCGAGATACACCCAAAAAAGTTGGAAAAATTGATCAATTTGGGTCCAAAAATGACTCTAGCTCAATTTTGACAACGGATTTGAATTCGTCTCGAAAAATTGAGTAATAAGCGCCAGCGCCGACGCCGTAGCTCTCCGAAAATTTTTTCGCCCGAAAAAACACATGATGTATAGTATGGAGAAATTTTCAAAATTTGAGAAATTCGAAAATTTCGAATTAATGAGTGTTTCTTACTCAATTTTTCACGCTGAGTTCGAATTCGTTGTTCCAATTTGGCGGCGACCCTTCGTTCCCGAGATACACCCAAAAAAGTTGGAAAAATTGATCAATTTGGGTCCAAAAATGACTCTAGCTCAATTTTGACAACGGATTTGAATTCGTCTCGAAAAATTGAGTAATAAGCGCCAGCGCCGACGCCGTAGCTCTCCGAAAATTTTTTCGCCCGAAAAAACACATGATGTATAGTATGGAGAAATTTTCAAAATTTGAGAAATTCGAAAATTTCGAATTAATGAGTGTTTCTTACTCAATTTTTCACGCTGAGTTCGAATTCGTTGTTCCAATTTGGCGGCGACCCTTCGTTCCCGAGATACACCCAAAAAAGTTGGAAAAATTGATCAATTTGGGTCCAAAAATGACTCTAGCTCAATTTTGACAACGGATTTGAATTCGTCTCGAAAAATTGAGTAATAAGCGCCAGCGCCGACGCCGTAGCTCTCCGAAAATTTTTTCGCCCGAAAAAACACATGATGTATAGTATGGAGAAATTTTCAAAATTTGAGAAATTCGAAAATTTCGAATTAATGAGTGTTTCTTACTCAATTTTTCACGCTGAGTTCGAATTCGTTGTTCCAATTTGGCGGCGACCCTTCGTTCCCGAGATACACCCAAAAAAGTTGGAAAAATTGATCAATTTGGGTCCAAAAATGACTCTAGCTCAATTTTGACAACGGATTTGAATTCGTCTCGAAAAATTGAGTAATAAGCGCCAGCGCCGACGCCGTAGCTCTCCGAAAATTTTTTCGCCCGAAAAAACACATGATGTATAGTATGGAGAAATTTTCAAAATTTGAGAAATTCGAAAATTTCGAATTAATGAGTGTTTCTTACTCAATTTTTCACGCTGAGTTCGAATTCGTTGTTCCAATTTGGCGGCGACCCTTCGTTCCCGAGATACACCCAAAAAAGTTGGAAAAATTGATCAATTTGGGTCCAAAAATGACTCTAGCTCAATTTTGACAACGGATTTGAATTCGTCTCGAAAAATTGAGTAATAAGCGCCAGCGCCGACGCCGTAGCTCTCCGAAAATTTTTTCGCCCGAAAAAACACATGATGTATAGTATGGAGAAATTTTCAAAATTTGAGAAATTCGAAAATTTCGAATTAATGAGTGTTTCTTACTCAATTTTTCACGCTGAGTTCGAATTCGTTGTTCCAATTTGGCGGCGACCCTTCGTTCCCGAGATACACCCAAAAAAGTTGGAAAAATTGATCAATTTGGGTCCAAAAATGACTCTAGCTCAATTTTGACAACGGATTTGAATTCGTCTCGAAAAATTGAGTAATAAGCGCCAGCGCCGACGCCGTAGCTCTCCGAAAATTTTTTCGCCCGAAAAAACACATGATGTATAGTATGGAGAAATTTTCAAAATTTGAGAAATTCGAAAATTTCGAATTAATGAGTGTTTCTTACTCAATTTTTCACGCTGAGTTCGAATTCGTTGTTCCAATTTGGCGGCGACCCTTCGTTCCCGAGATACACCCAAAAAAGTTGGAAAAATTGATCAATTTGGGTCCAAAAATGACTCTAGCTCAATTTTGACAACGGATTTGAATTCGTCTCGAAAAATTGAGTAATAAGCGCCAGCGCCGACGCCGTAGCTCTCCGAAAATTTTTTCGCCCGAAAAAACACATGATGTATAGTATGGAGAAATTTTCAAAATTTGAGAAATTCGAAAATTTCGAATTAATGAGTGTTTCTTACTCAATTTTTCACGCTGAGTTCGAATTCGTTGTTCCAATTTGGCGGCGACCCTTCGTTCCCGAGATACACCCAAAAAAGTTGGAAAAATTGATCAATTTGGGTCCAAAAATGACTCTAGCTCAATTTTGACAACGGATTTGAATTCGTCTCGAAAAATTGAGTAATAAGCGCCAGCGCCGACGCCGTAGCTCTCCGAAAATTTTTTCGCCCGAAAAAACACATGATGTATAGTATGGAGAAATTTTCAAAATTTGAGAAATTCGAAAATTTCGAATTAATGAGTGTTTCTTACTCAATTTTTCACGCTGAGTTCGAATTCGTTGTTCCAATTTGGCGGCGACCCTTCGTTCCCGAGATACACCCAAAAAAGTTGGAAAAATTGATCAATTTGGGTCCAAAAATGACTCTAGCTCAATTTTGACAACGGATTTGAATTCGTCTCGAAAAATTGAGTAATAAGCGCCAGCGCCGACGCCGTAGCTCTCCGAAAATTTTTTCGCCCGAAAAAACACATGATGTATAGTATGGAGAAATTTTCAAAATTTGAGAAATTCGAAAATTTCGAATTAATGAGTGTTTCTTACTCAATTTTTCACGCTGAGTTCGAATTCGTTGTTCCAATTTGGCGGCGACCCTTCGTTCCCGAGATACACCCAAAAAAGTTGGAAAAATTGATCAATTTGGGTCCAAAAATGACTCTAGCTCAATTTTGACAACGGATTTGAATTCGTCTCGAAAAATTGAGTAATAAGCGCCAGCGCCGACGCCGTAGCTCTCCGAAAATTTTTTCGCCCGAAAAAACACATGATGTATAGTATGGAGAAATTTTCAAAATTTGAGAAATTCGAAAATTTCGAATTAATGAGTGTTTCTTACTCAATTTTTCACGCTGAGTTCGAATTCGTTGTTCCAATTTGGCGGCGACCCTTCGTTCCCGAGATACACCCAAAAAAGTTGGAAAAATTGATCAATTTGGGTCCAAAAATGACTCTAGCTCAATTTTGACAACGGATTTGAATTCGTCTCGAAAAATTGAGTAATAAGCGCCAGCGCCGACGCCGTAGCTCTCCGAAAATTTTTTCGCCCGAAAAAACACATGATGTATAGTATGGAGAAATTTTCAAAATTTGAGAAATTCGAAAATTTCGAATTAATGAGTGTTTCTTACTCAATTTTTCACGCTGAGTTCGAATTCGTTGTTCCAATTTGGCGGCGACCCTTCGTTCCCGAGATACACCCAAAAAAGTTGGAAAAATTGATCAATTTGGGTCCAAAAATGACTCTAGCTCAATTTTGACAACGGATTTGAATTCGTCTCGAAAAATTGAGTAATAAGCGCCAGCGCCGACGCCGTAGCTCTCCGAAAATTTTTTCGCCCGAAAAAACACATGATGTATAGTATGGAGAAATTTTCAAAATTTGAGAAATTCGAAAATTTCGAATTAATGAGTGTTTCTTACTCAATTTTTCACGCTGAGTTCGAATTCGTTGTTCCAATTTGGCGGCGACCCTTCGTTCCCGAGATACACCCAAAAAAGTTGGAAAAATTGATCAATTTGGGTCCAAAAATGACTCTAGCTCAATTTTGACAACGGATTTGAATTCGTCTCGAAAAATTGAGTAATAAGCGCCAGCGCCGACGCCGTAGCTCTCCGAAAATTTTTTCGCCCGAAAAAACACATGATGTATAGTATGGAGAAATTTTCAAAATTTGAGAAATTCGAAAATTTCGAATTAATGAGTGTTTCTTACTCAATTTTTCACGCTGAGTTCGAATTCGTTGTTCCAATTTGGCGGCGACCCTTCGTTCCCGAGATACACCCAAAAAAGTTGGAAAAATTGATCAATTTGGGTCCAAAAATGACTCTAGCTCAATTTTGACAACGGATTTGAATTCGTCTCGAAAAATTGAGTAATAAGCGCCAGCGCCGACGCCGTAGCTCTCCGAAAATTTTTTCGCCCGAAAAAACACATGATGTATAGTATGGAGAAATTTTCAAAATTTGAGAAATTCGAAAATTTCGAATTAATGAGTGTTTCTTACTCAATTTTTCACGCTGAGTTCGAATTCGTTGTTCCAATTTGGCGGCGACCCTTCGTTCCCGAGATACACCCAAAAAAGTTGGAAAAATTGATCAATTTGGGTCCAAAAATGACTCTAGCTCAATTTTGACAACGGATTTGAATTCGTCTCGAAAAATTGAGTAATAAGCGCCAGCGCCGACGCCGTAGCTCTCCGAAAATTTTTTCGCCCGAAAAAACACATGATGTATAGTATGGAGAAATTTTCAAAATTTGAGAAATTCGAAAATTTCGAATTAATGAGTGTTTCTTACTCAATTTTTCACGCTGAGTTCGAATTCGTTGTTCCAATTTGGCGGCGACCCTTCGTTCCCGAGATACACCCAAAAAAGTTGGAAAAATTGATCAATTTGGGTCCAAAAATGACTCTAGCTCAATTTTGACAACGGATTTGAATTCGTCTCGAAAAATTGAGTAATAAGCGCCAGCGCCGACGCCGTAGCTCTCCGAAAATTTTTTCGCCCGAAAAAACACATGATGTATAGTATGGAGAAATTTTCAAAATTTGAGAAATTCGAAAATTTCGAATTAATGAGTGTTTCTTACTCAATTTTTCACGCTGAGTTCGAATTCGTTGTTCCAATTTGGCGGCGACCCTTCGTTCCCGAGATACACCCAAAAAAGTTGGAAAAATTGATCAATTTGGGTCCAAAAATGACTCTAGCTCAATTTTGACAACGGATTTGAATTCGTCTCGAAAAATTGAGTAATAAGCGCCAGCGCCGACGCCGTAGCTCTCCGAAAATTTTTTCGCCCGAAAAAACACATGATGTATAGTATGGAGAAATTTTCAAAATTTGAGAAATTCGAAAATTTCGAATTAATGAGTGTTTCTTACTCAATTTTTCACGCTGAGTTCGAATTCGTTGTTCCAATTTGGCGGCGACCCTTCGTTCCCGAGATACACCCAAAAAAGTTGGAAAAATTGATCAATTTGGGTCCAAAAATGACTCTAGCTCAATTTTGACAACGGATTTGAATTCGTCTCGAAAAATTGAGTAATAAGCGCCAGCGCCGACGCCGTAGCTCTCCGAAAATTTTTTCGCCCGAAAAAACACATGATGTATAGTATGGAGAAATTTTCAAAATTTGAGAAATTCGAAAATTTCGAATTAATGAGTGTTTCTTACTCAATTTTTCACGCTGAGTTCGAATTCGTTGTTCCAATTTGGCGGCGACCCTTCGTTCCCGAGATACACCCAAAAAAGTTGGAAAAATTGATCAATTTGGGTCCAAAAATGACTCTAGCTCAATTTTGACAACGGATTTGAATTCGTCTCGAAAAATTGAGTAATAAGCGCCAGCGCCGACGCCGTAGCTCTCCGAAAATTTTTTCGCCCGAAAAAACACATGATGTATAGTATGGAGAAATTTTCAAAATTTGAGAAATTCGAAAATTTCGAATTAATGAGTGTTTCTTACTCAATTTTTCACGCTGAGTTCGAATTCGTTGTTCCAATTTGGCGGCGACCCTTCGTTCCCGAGATACACCCAAAAAAGTTGGAAAAATTGATCAATTTGGGTCCAAAAATGACTCTAGCTCAATTTTGACAACGGATTTGAATTCGTCTCGAAAAATTGAGTAATAAGCGCCAGCGCCGACGCCGTAGCTCTCCGAAAATTTTTTCGCCCGAAAAAACACATGATGTATAGTATGGAGAAATTTTCAAAATTTGAGAAATTCGAAAATTTCGAATTAATGAGTGTTTCTTACTCAATTTTTCACGCTGAGTTCGAATTCGTTGTTCCAATTTGGCGGCGACCCTTCGTTCCCGAGATACACCCAAAAAAGTTGGAAAAATTGATCAATTTGGGTCCAAAAATGACTCTAGCTCAATTTTGACAACGGATTTGAATTCGTCTCGAAAAATTGAGTAATAAGCGCCAGCGCCGACGCCGTAGCTCTCCGAAAATTTTTTCGCCCGAAAAAACACATGATGTATAGTATGGAGAAATTTTCAAAATTTGAGAAATTCGAAAATTTCGAATTAATGAGTGTTTCTTACTCAATTTTTCACGCTGAGTTCGAATTCGTTGTTCCAATTTGGCGGCGACCCTTCGTTCCCGAGATACACCCAAAAAAGTTGGAAAAATTGATCAATTTGGGTCCAAAAATGACTCTAGCTCAATTTTGACAACGGATTTGAATTCGTCTCGAAAAATTGAGTAATAAGCGCCAGCGCCGACGCCGTAGCTCTCCGAAAATTTTTTCGCCCGAAAAAACACATGATGTATAGTATGGAGAAATTTTCAAAATTTGAGAAATTCGAAAATTTCGAATTAATGAGTGTTTCTTACTCAATTTTTCACGCTGAGTTCGAATTCGTTGTTCCAATTTGGCGGCGACCCTTCGTTCCCGAGATACACCCAAAAAAGTTGGAAAAATTGATCAATTTGGGTCCAAAAATGACTCTAGCTCAATTTTGACAACGGATTTGAATTCGTCTCGAAAAATTGAGTAATAAGCGCCAGCGCCGACGCCGTAGCTCTCCGAAAATTTTTTCGCCCGAAAAAACACATGATGTATAGTATGGAGAAATTTTCAAAATTTGAGAAATTCGAAAATTTCGAATTAATGAGTGTTTCTTACTCAATTTTTCACGCTGAGTTCGAATTCGTTGTTCCAATTTGGCGGCGACCCTTCGTTCCCGAGATACACCCAAAAAAGTTGGAAAAATTGATCAATTTGGGTCCAAAAATGACTCTAGCTCAATTTTGACAACGGATTTGAATTCGTCTCGAAAAATTGAGTAATAAGCGCCAGCGCCGACGCCGTAGCTCTCCGAAAATTTTTTCGCCCGAAAAAACACATGATGTATAGTATGGAGAAATTTTCAAAATTTGAGAAATTCGAAAATTTCGAATTAATGAGTGTTTCTTACTCAATTTTTCACGCTGAGTTCGAATTCGTTGTTCCAATTTGGCGGCGACCCTTCGTTCCCGAGATACACCCAAAAAAGTTGGAAAAATTGATCAATTTGGGTCCAAAAATGACTCTAGCTCAATTTTGACAACGGATTTGAATTCGTCTCGAAAAATTGAGTAATAAGCGCCAGCGCCGACGCCGTAGCTCTCCGAAAATTTTTTCGCCCGAAAAAACACATGATGTATAGTATGGAGAAATTTTCAAAATTTGAGAAATTCGAAAATTTCGAATTAATGAGTGTTTCTTACTCAATTTTTCACGCTGAGTTCGAATTCGTTGTTCCAATTTGGCGGCGACCCTTCGTTCCCGAGATACACCCAAAAAAGTTGGAAAAATTGATCAATTTGGGTCCAAAAATGACTCTAGCTCAATTTTGACAACGGATTTGAATTCGTCTCGAAAAATTGAGTAATAAGCGCCAGCGCCGACGCCGTAGCTCTCCGAAAATTTTTTCGCCCGAAAAAACACATGATGTATAGTATGGAGAAATTTTCAAAATTTGAGAAATTCGAAAATTTCGAATTAATGAGTGTTTCTTACTCAATTTTTCACGCTGAGTTCGAATTCGTTGTTCCAATTTGGCGGCGACCCTTCGTTCCCGAGATACACCCAAAAAAGTTGGAAAAATTGATCAATTTGGGTCCAAAAATGACTCTAGCTCAATTTTGACAACGGATTTGAATTCGTCTCGAAAAATTGAGTAATAAGCGCCAGCGCCGACGCCGTAGCTCTCCGAAAATTTTTTCGCCCGAAAAAACACATGATGTATAGTATGGAGAAATTTTCAAAATTTGAGAAATTCGAAAATTTCGAATTAATGAGTGTTTCTTACTCAATTTTTCACGCTGAGTTCGAATTCGTTGTTCCAATTTGGCGGCGACCCTTCGTTCCCGAGATACACCCAAAAAAGTTGGAAAAATTGATCAATTTGGGTCCAAAAATGACTCTAGCTCAATTTTGACAACGGATTTGAATTCGTCTCGAAAAATTGAGTAATAAGCGCCAGCGCCGACGCCGTAGCTCTCCGAAAATTTTTTCGCCCGAAAAAACACATGATGTATAGTATGGAGAAATTTTCAAAATTTGAGAAATTCGAAAATTTCGAATTAATGAGTGTTTCTTACTCAATTTTTCACGCTGAGTTCGAATTCGTTGTTCCAATTTGGCGGCGACCCTTCGTTCCCGAGATACACCCAAAAAAGTTGGAAAAATTGATCAATTTGGGTCCAAAAATGACTCTAGCTCAATTTTGACAACGGATTTGAATTCGTCTCGAAAAATTGAGTAATAAGCGCCAGCGCCGACGCCGTAGCTCTCCGAAAATTTTTTCGCCCGAAAAAACACATGATGTATAGTATGGAGAAATTTTCAAAATTTGAGAAATTCGAAAATTTCGAATTAATGAGTGTTTCTTACTCAATTTTTCACGCTGAGTTCGAATTCGTTGTTCCAATTTGGCGGCGACCCTTCGTTCCCGAGATACACCCAAAAAAGTTGGAAAAATTGATCAATTTGGGTCCAAAAATGACTCTAGCTCAATTTTGACAACGGATTTGAATTCGTCTCGAAAAATTGAGTAATAAGCGCCAGCGCCGACGCCGTAGCTCTCCGAAAATTTTTTCGCCCGAAAAAACACATGATGTATAGTATGGAGAAATTTTCAAAATTTGAGAAATTCGAAAATTTCGAATTAATGAGTGTTTCTTACTCAATTTTTCACGCTGAGTTCGAATTCGTTGTTCCAATTTGGCGGCGACCCTTCGTTCCCGAGATACACCCAAAAAAGTTGGAAAAATTGATCAATTTGGGTCCAAAAATGACTCTAGCTCAATTTTGACAACGGATTTGAATTCGTCTCGAAAAATTGAGTAATAAGCGCCAGCGCCGACGCCGTAGCTCTCCGAAAATTTTTTCGCCCGAAAAAACACATGATGTATAGTATGGAGAAATTTTCAAAATTTGAGAAATTCGAAAATTTCGAATTAATGAGTGTTTCTTACTCAATTTTTCACGCTGAGTTCGAATTCGTTGTTCCAATTTGGCGGCGACCCTTCGTTCCCGAGATACACCCAAAAAAGTTGGAAAAATTGATCAATTTGGGTCCAAAAATGACTCTAGCTCAATTTTGACAACGGATTTGAATTCGTCTCGAAAAATTGAGTAATAAGCGCCAGCGCCGACGCCGTAGCTCTCCGAAAATTTTTTCGCCCGAAAAAACACATGATGTATAGTATGGAGAAATTTTCAAAATTTGAGAAATTCGAAAATTTCGAATTAATGAGTGTTTCTTACTCAATTTTTCACGCTGAGTTCGAATTCGTTGTTCCAATTTGGCGGCGACCCTTCGTTCCCGAGATACACCCAAAAAAGTTGGAAAAATTGATCAATTTGGGTCCAAAAATGACTCTAGCTCAATTTTGACAACGGATTTGAATTCGTCTCGAAAAATTGAGTAATAAGCGCCAGCGCCGACGCCGTAGCTCTCCGAAAATTTTTTCGCCCGAAAAAACACATGATGTATAGTATGGAGAAATTTTCAAAATTTGAGAAATTCGAAAATTTCGAATTAATGAGTGTTTCTTACTCAATTTTTCACGCTGAGTTCGAATTCGTTGTTCCAATTTGGCGGCGACCCTTCGTTCCCGAGATACACCCAAAAAAGTTGGAAAAATTGATCAATTTGGGTCCAAAAATGACTCTAGCTCAATTTTGACAACGGATTTGAATTCGTCTCGAAAAATTGAGTAATAAGCGCCAGCGCCGACGCCGTAGCTCTCCGAAAATTTTTTCGCCCGAAAAAACACATGATGTATAGTATGGAGAAATTTTCAAAATTTGAGAAATTCGAAAATTTCGAATTAATGAGTGTTTCTTACTCAATTTTTCACGCTGAGTTCGAATTCGTTGTTCCAATTTGGCGGCGACCCTTCGTTCCCGAGATACACCCAAAAAAGTTGGAAAAATTGATCAATTTGGGTCCAAAAATGACTCTAGCTCAATTTTGACAACGGATTTGAATTCGTCTCGAAAAATTGAGTAATAAGCGCCAGCGCCGACGCCGTAGCTCTCCGAAAATTTTTTCGCCCGAAAAAACACATGATGTATAGTATGGAGAAATTTTCAAAATTTGAGAAATTCGAAAATTTCGAATTAATGAGTGTTTCTTACTCAATTTTTCACGCTGAGTTCGAATTCGTTGTTCCAATTTGGCGGCGACCCTTCGTTCCCGAGATACACCCAAAAAAGTTGGAAAAATTGATCAATTTGGGTCCAAAAATGACTCTAGCTCAATTTTGACAACGGATTTGAATTCGTCTCGAAAAATTGAGTAATAAGCGCCAGCGCCGACGCCGTAGCTCTCCGAAAATTTTTTCGCCCGAAAAAACACATGATGTATAGTATGGAGAAATTTTCAAAATTTGAGAAATTCGAAAATTTCGAATTAATGAGTGTTTCTTACTCAATTTTTCACGCTGAGTTCGAATTCGTTGTTCCAATTTGGCGGCGACCCTTCGTTCCCGAGATACACCCAAAAAAGTTGGAAAAATTGATCAATTTGGGTCCAAAAATGACTCTAGCTCAATTTTGACAACGGATTTGAATTCGTCTCGAAAAATTGAGTAATAAGCGCCAGCGCCGACGCCGTAGCTCTCCGAAAATTTTTTCGCCCGAAAAAACACATGATGTATAGTATGGAGAAATTTTCAAAATTTGAGAAATTCGAAAATTTCGAATTAATGAGTGTTTCTTACTCAATTTTTCACGCTGAGTTCGAATTCGTTGTTCCAATTTGGCGGCGACCCTTCGTTCCCGAGATACACCCAAAAAAGTTGGAAAAATTGATCAATTTGGGTCCAAAAATGACTCTAGCTCAATTTTGACAACGGATTTGAATTCGTCTCGAAAAATTGAGTAATAAGCGCCAGCGCCGACGCCGTAGCTCTCCGAAAATTTTTTCGCCCGAAAAAACACATGATGTATAGTATGGAGAAATTTTCAAAATTTGAGAAATTCGAAAATTTCGAATTAATGAGTGTTTCTTACTCAATTTTTCACGCTGAGTTCGAATTCGTTGTTCCAATTTGGCGGCGACCCTTCGTTCCCGAGATACACCCAAAAAAGTTGGAAAAATTGATCAATTTGGGTCCAAAAATGACTCTAGCTCAATTTTGACAACGGATTTGAATTCGTCTCGAAAAATTGAGTAATAAGCGCCAGCGCCGACGCCGTAGCTCTCCGAAAATTTTTTCGCCCGAAAAAACACATGATGTATAGTATGGAGAAATTTTCAAAATTTGAGAAATTCGAAAATTTCGAATTAATGAGTGTTTCTTACTCAATTTTTCACGCTGAGTTCGAATTCGTTGTTCCAATTTGGCGGCGACCCTTCGTTCCCGAGATACACCCAAAAAAGTTGGAAAAATTGATCAATTTGGGTCCAAAAATGACTCTAGCTCAATTTTGACAACGGATTTGAATTCGTCTCGAAAAATTGAGTAATAAGCGCCAGCGCCGACGCCGTAGCTCTCCGAAAATTTTTTCGCCCGAAAAAACACATGATGTATAGTATGGAGAAATTTTCAAAATTTGAGAAATTCGAAAATTTCGAATTAATGAGTGTTTCTTACTCAATTTTTCACGCTGAGTTCGAATTCGTTGTTCCAATTTGGCGGCGACCCTTCGTTCCCGAGATACACCCAAAAAAGTTGGAAAAATTGATCAATTTGGGTCCAAAAATGACTCTAGCTCAATTTTGACAACGGATTTGAATTCGTCTCGAAAAATTGAGTAATAAGCGCCAGCGCCGACGCCGTAGCTCTCCGAAAATTTTTTCGCCCGAAAAAACACATGATGTATAGTATGGAGAAATTTTCAAAATTTGAGAAATTCGAAAATTTCGAATTAATGAGTGTTTCTTACTCAATTTTTCACGCTGAGTTCGAATTCGTTGTTCCAATTTGGCGGCGACCCTTCGTTCCCGAGATACACCCAAAAAAGTTGGAAAAATTGATCAATTTGGGTCCAAAAATGACTCTAGCTCAATTTTGACAACGGATTTGAATTCGTCTCGAAAAATTGAGTAATAAGCGCCAGCGCCGACGCCGTAGCTCTCCGAAAATTTTTTCGCCCGAAAAAACACATGATGTATAGTATGGAGAAATTTTCAAAATTTGAGAAATTCGAAAATTTCGAATTAATGAGTGTTTCTTACTCAATTTTTCACGCTGAGTTCGAATTCGTTGTTCCAATTTGGCGGCGACCCTTCGTTCCCGAGATACACCCAAAAAAGTTGGAAAAATTGATCAATTTGGGTCCAAAAATGACTCTAGCTCAATTTTGACAACGGATTTGAATTCGTCTCGAAAAATTGAGTAATAAGCGCCAGCGCCGACGCCGTAGCTCTCCGAAAATTTTTTCGCCCGAAAAAACACATGATGTATAGTATGGAGAAATTTTCAAAATTTGAGAAATTCGAAAATTTCGAATTAATGAGTGTTTCTTACTCAATTTTTCACGCTGAGTTCGAATTCGTTGTTCCAATTTGGCGGCGACCCTTCGTTCCCGAGATACACCCAAAAAAGTTGGAAAAATTGATCAATTTGGGTCCAAAAATGACTCTAGCTCAATTTTGACAACGGATTTGAATTCGTCTCGAAAAATTGAGTAATAAGCGCCAGCGCCGACGCCGTAGCTCTCCGAAAATTTTTTCGCCCGAAAAAACACATGATGTATAGTATGGAGAAATTTTCAAAATTTGAGAAATTCGAAAATTTCGAATTAATGAGTGTTTCTTACTCAATTTTTCACGCTGAGTTCGAATTCGTTGTTCCAATTTGGCGGCGACCCTTCGTTCCCGAGATACACCCAAAAAAGTTGGAAAAATTGATCAATTTGGGTCCAAAAATGACTCTAGCTCAATTTTGACAACGGATTTGAATTCGTCTCGAAAAATTGAGTAATAAGCGCCAGCGCCGACGCCGTAGCTCTCCGAAAATTTTTTCGCCCGAAAAAACACATGATGTATAGTATGGAGAAATTTTCAAAATTTGAGAAATTCGAAAATTTCGAATTAATGAGTGTTTCTTACTCAATTTTTCACGCTGAGTTCGAATTCGTTGTTCCAATTTGGCGGCGACCCTTCGTTCCCGAGATACACCCAAAAAAGTTGGAAAAATTGATCAATTTGGGTCCAAAAATGACTCTAGCTCAATTTTGACAACGGATTTGAATTCGTCTCGAAAAATTGAGTAATAAGCGCCAGCGCCGACGCCGTAGCTCTCCGAAAATTTTTTCGCCCGAAAAAACACATGATGTATAGTATGGAGAAATTTTCAAAATTTGAGAAATTCGAAAATTTCGAATTAATGAGTGTTTCTTACTCAATTTTTCACGCTGAGTTCGAATTCGTTGTTCCAATTTGGCGGCGACCCTTCGTTCCCGAGATACACCCAAAAAAGTTGGAAAAATTGATCAATTTGGGTCCAAAAATGACTCTAGCTCAATTTTGACAACGGATTTGAATTCGTCTCGAAAAATTGAGTAATAAGCGCCAGCGCCGACGCCGTAGCTCTCCGAAAATTTTTTCGCCCGAAAAAACACATGATGTATAGTATGGAGAAATTTTCAAAATTTGAGAAATTCGAAAATTTCGAATTAATGAGTGTTTCTTACTCAATTTTTCACGCTGAGTTCGAATTCGTTGTTCCAATTTGGCGGCGACCCTTCGTTCCCGAGATACACCCAAAAAAGTTGGAAAAATTGATCAATTTGGGTCCAAAAATGACTCTAGCTCAATTTTGACAACGGATTTGAATTCGTCTCGAAAAATTGAGTAATAAGCGCCAGCGCCGACGCCGTAGCTCTCCGAAAATTTTTTCGCCCGAAAAAACACATGATGTATAGTATGGAGAAATTTTCAAAATTTGAGAAATTCGAAAATTTCGAATTAATGAGTGTTTCTTACTCAATTTTTCACGCTGAGTTCGAATTCGTTGTTCCAATTTGGCGGCGACCCTTCGTTCCCGAGATACACCCAAAAAAGTTGGAAAAATTGATCAATTTGGGTCCAAAAATGACTCTAGCTCAATTTTGACAACGGATTTGAATTCGTCTCGAAAAATTGAGTAATAAGCGCCAGCGCCGACGCCGTAGCTCTCCGAAAATTTTTTCGCCCGAAAAAACACATGATGTATAGTATGGAGAAATTTTCAAAATTTGAGAAATTCGAAAATTTCGAATTAATGAGTGTTTCTTACTCAATTTTTCACGCTGAGTTCGAATTCGTTGTTCCAATTTGGCGGCGACCCTTCGTTCCCGAGATACACCCAAAAAAGTTGGAAAAATTGATCAATTTGGGTCCAAAAATGACTCTAGCTCAATTTTGACAACGGATTTGAATTCGTCTCGAAAAATTGAGTAATAAGCGCCAGCGCCGACGCCGTAGCTCTCCGAAAATTTTTTCGCCCGAAAAAACACATGATGTATAGTATGGAGAAATTTTCAAAATTTGAGAAATTCGAAAATTTCGAATTAATGAGTGTTTCTTACTCAATTTTTCACGCTGAGTTCGAATTCGTTGTTCCAATTTGGCGGCGACCCTTCGTTCCCGAGATACACCCAAAAAAGTTGGAAAAATTGATCAATTTGGGTCCAAAAATGACTCTAGCTCAATTTTGACAACGGATTTGAATTCGTCTCGAAAAATTGAGTAATAAGCGCCAGCGCCGACGCCGTAGCTCTCCGAAAATTTTTTCGCCCGAAAAAACACATGATGTATAGTATGGAGAAATTTTCAAAATTTGAGAAATTCGAAAATTTCGAATTAATGAGTGTTTCTTACTCAATTTTTCACGCTGAGTTCGAATTCGTTGTTCCAATTTGGCGGCGACCCTTCGTTCCCGAGATACACCCAAAAAAGTTGGAAAAATTGATCAATTTGGGTCCAAAAATGACTCTAGCTCAATTTTGACAACGGATTTGAATTCGTCTCGAAAAATTGAGTAATAAGCGCCAGCGCCGACGCCGTAGCTCTCCGAAAATTTTTTCGCCCGAAAAAACACATGATGTATAGTATGGAGAAATTTTCAAAATTTGAGAAATTCGAAAATTTCGAATTAATGAGTGTTTCTTACTCAATTTTTCACGCTGAGTTCGAATTCGTTGTTCCAATTTGGCGGCGACCCTTCGTTCCCGAGATACACCCAAAAAAGTTGGAAAAATTGATCAATTTGGGTCCAAAAATGACTCTAGCTCAATTTTGACAACGGATTTGAATTCGTCTCGAAAAATTGAGTAATAAGCGCCAGCGCCGACGCCGTAGCTCTCCGAAAATTTTTTCGCCCGAAAAAACACATGATGTATAGTATGGAGAAATTTTCAAAATTTGAGAAATTCGAAAATTTCGAATTAATGAGTGTTTCTTACTCAATTTTTCACGCTGAGTTCGAATTCGTTGTTCCAATTTGGCGGCGACCCTTCGTTCCCGAGATACACCCAAAAAAGTTGGAAAAATTGATCAATTTGGGTCCAAAAATGACTCTAGCTCAATTTTGACAACGGATTTGAATTCGTCTCGAAAAATTGAGTAATAAGCGCCAGCGCCGACGCCGTAGCTCTCCGAAAATTTTTTCGCCCGAAAAAACACATGATGTATAGTATGGAGAAATTTTCAAAATTTGAGAAATTCGAAAATTTCGAATTAATGAGTGTTTCTTACTCAATTTTTCACGCTGAGTTCGAATTCGTTGTTCCAATTTGGCGGCGACCCTTCGTTCCCGAGATACACCCAAAAAAGTTGGAAAAATTGATCAATTTGGGTCCAAAAATGACTCTAGCTCAATTTTGACAACGGATTTGAATTCGTCTCGAAAAATTGAGTAATAAGCGCCAGCGCCGACGCCGTAGCTCTCCGAAAATTTTTTCGCCCGAAAAAACACATGATGTATAGTATGGAGAAATTTTCAAAATTTGAGAAATTCGAAAATTTCGAATTAATGAGTGTTTCTTACTCAATTTTTCACGCTGAGTTCGAATTCGTTGTTCCAATTTGGCGGCGACCCTTCGTTCCCGAGATACACCCAAAAAAGTTGGAAAAATTGATCAATTTGGGTCCAAAAATGACTCTAGCTCAATTTTGACAACGGATTTGAATTCGTCTCGAAAAATTGAGTAATAAGCGCCAGCGCCGACGCCGTAGCTCTCCGAAAATTTTTTCGCCCGAAAAAACACATGATGTATAGTATGGAGAAATTTTCAAAATTTGAGAAATTCGAAAATTTCGAATTAATGAGTGTTTCTTACTCAATTTTTCACGCTGAGTTCGAATTCGTTGTTCCAATTTGGCGGCGACCCTTCGTTCCCGAGATACACCCAAAAAAGTTGGAAAAATTGATCAATTTGGGTCCAAAAATGACTCTAGCTCAATTTTGACAACGGATTTGAATTCGTCTCGAAAAATTGAGTAATAAGCGCCAGCGCCGACGCCGTAGCTCTCCGAAAATTTTTTCGCCCGAAAAAACACATGATGTATAGTATGGAGAAATTTTCAAAATTTGAGAAATTCGAAAATTTCGAATTAATGAGTGTTTCTTACTCAATTTTTCACGCTGAGTTCGAATTCGTTGTTCCAATTTGGCGGCGACCCTTCGTTCCCGAGATACACCCAAAAAAGTTGGAAAAATTGATCAATTTGGGTCCAAAAATGACTCTAGCTCAATTTTGACAACGGATTTGAATTCGTCTCGAAAAATTGAGTAATAAGCGCCAGCGCCGACGCCGTAGCTCTCCGAAAATTTTTTCGCCCGAAAAAACACATGATGTATAGTATGGAGAAATTTTCAAAATTTGAGAAATTCGAAAATTTCGAATTAATGAGTGTTTCTTACTCAATTTTTCACGCTGAGTTCGAATTCGTTGTTCCAATTTGGCGGCGACCCTTCGTTCCCGAGATACACCCAAAAAAGTTGGAAAAATTGATCAATTTGGGTCCAAAAATGACTCTAGCTCAATTTTGACAACGGATTTGAATTCGTCTCGAAAAATTGAGTAATAAGCGCCAGCGCCGACGCCGTAGCTCTCCGAAAATTTTTTCGCCCGAAAAAACACATGATGTATAGTATGGAGAAATTTTCAAAATTTGAGAAATTCGAAAATTTCGAATTAATGAGTGTTTCTTACTCAATTTTTCACGCTGAGTTCGAATTCGTTGTTCCAATTTGGCGGCGACCCTTCGTTCCCGAGATACACCCAAAAAAGTTGGAAAAATTGATCAATTTGGGTCCAAAAATGACTCTAGCTCAATTTTGACAACGGATTTGAATTCGTCTCGAAAAATTGAGTAATAAGCGCCAGCGCCGACGCCGTAGCTCTCCGAAAATTTTTTCGCCCGAAAAAACACATGATGTATAGTATGGAGAAATTTTCAAAATTTGAGAAATTCGAAAATTTCGAATTAATGAGTGTTTCTTACTCAATTTTTCACGCTGAGTTCGAATTCGTTGTTCCAATTTGGCGGCGACCCTTCGTTCCCGAGATACACCCAAAAAAGTTGGAAAAATTGATCAATTTGGGTCCAAAAATGACTCTAGCTCAATTTTGACAACGGATTTGAATTCGTCTCGAAAAATTGAGTAATAAGCGCCAGCGCCGACGCCGTAGCTCTCCGAAAATTTTTTCGCCCGAAAAAACACATGATGTATAGTATGGAGAAATTTTCAAAATTTGAGAAATTCGAAAATTTCGAATTAATGAGTGTTTCTTACTCAATTTTTCACGCTGAGTTCGAATTCGTTGTTCCAATTTGGCGGCGACCCTTCGTTCCCGAGATACACCCAAAAAAGTTGGAAAAATTGATCAATTTGGGTCCAAAAATGACTCTAGCTCAATTTTGACAACGGATTTGAATTCGTCTCGAAAAATTGAGTAATAAGCGCCAGCGCCGACGCCGTAGCTCTCCGAAAATTTTTTCGCCCGAAAAAACACATGATGTATAGTATGGAGAAATTTTCAAAATTTGAGAAATTCGAAAATTTCGAATTAATGAGTGTTTCTTACTCAATTTTTCACGCTGAGTTCGAATTCGTTGTTCCAATTTGGCGGCGACCCTTCGTTCCCGAGATACACCCAAAAAAGTTGGAAAAATTGATCAATTTGGGTCCAAAAATGACTCTAGCTCAATTTTGACAACGGATTTGAATTCGTCTCGAAAAATTGAGTAATAAGCGCCAGCGCCGACGCCGTAGCTCTCCGAAAATTTTTTCGCCCGAAAAAACACATGATGTATAGTATGGAGAAATTTTCAAAATTTGAGAAATTCGAAAATTTCGAATTAATGAGTGTTTCTTACTCAATTTTTCACGCTGAGTTCGAATTCGTTGTTCCAATTTGGCGGCGACCCTTCGTTCCCGAGATACACCCAAAAAAGTTGGAAAAATTGATCAATTTGGGTCCAAAAATGACTCTAGCTCAATTTTGACAACGGATTTGAATTCGTCTCGAAAAATTGAGTAATAAGCGCCAGCGCCGACGCCGTAGCTCTCCGAAAATTTTTTCGCCCGAAAAAACACATGATGTATAGTATGGAGAAATTTTCAAAATTTGAGAAATTCGAAAATTTCGAATTAATGAGTGTTTCTTACTCAATTTTTCACGCTGAGTTCGAATTCGTTGTTCCAATTTGGCGGCGACCCTTCGTTCCCGAGATACACCCAAAAAAGTTGGAAAAATTGATCAATTTGGGTCCAAAAATGACTCTAGCTCAATTTTGACAACGGATTTGAATTCGTCTCGAAAAATTGAGTAATAAGCGCCAGCGCCGACGCCGTAGCTCTCCGAAAATTTTTTCGCCCGAAAAAACACATGATGTATAGTATGGAGAAATTTTCAAAATTTGAGAAATTCGAAAATTTCGAATTAATGAGTGTTTCTTACTCAATTTTTCACGCTGAGTTCGAATTCGTTGTTCCAATTTGGCGGCGACCCTTCGTTCCCGAGATACACCCAAAAAAGTTGGAAAAATTGATCAATTTGGGTCCAAAAATGACTCTAGCTCAATTTTGACAACGGATTTGAATTCGTCTCGAAAAATTGAGTAATAAGCGCCAGCGCCGACGCCGTAGCTCTCCGAAAATTTTTTCGCCCGAAAAAACACATGATGTATAGTATGGAGAAATTTTCAAAATTTGAGAAATTCGAAAATTTCGAATTAATGAGTGTTTCTTACTCAATTTTTCACGCTGAGTTCGAATTCGTTGTTCCAATTTGGCGGCGACCCTTCGTTCCCGAGATACACCCAAAAAAGTTGGAAAAATTGATCAATTTGGGTCCAAAAATGACTCTAGCTCAATTTTGACAACGGATTTGAATTCGTCTCGAAAAATTGAGTAATAAGCGCCAGCGCCGACGCCGTAGCTCTCCGAAAATTTTTTCGCCCGAAAAAACACATGATGTATAGTATGGAGAAATTTTCAAAATTTGAGAAATTCGAAAATTTCGAATTAATGAGTGTTTCTTACTCAATTTTTCACGCTGAGTTCGAATTCGTTGTTCCAATTTGGCGGCGACCCTTCGTTCCCGAGATACACCCAAAAAAGTTGGAAAAATTGATCAATTTGGGTCCAAAAATGACTCTAGCTCAATTTTGACAACGGATTTGAATTCGTCTCGAAAAATTGAGTAATAAGCGCCAGCGCCGACGCCGTAGCTCTCCGAAAATTTTTTCGCCCGAAAAAACACATGATGTATAGTATGGAGAAATTTTCAAAATTTGAGAAATTCGAAAATTTCGAATTAATGAGTGTTTCTTACTCAATTTTTCACGCTGAGTTCGAATTCGTTGTTCCAATTTGGCGGCGACCCTTCGTTCCCGAGATACACCCAAAAAAGTTGGAAAAATTGATCAATTTGGGTCCAAAAATGACTCTAGCTCAATTTTGACAACGGATTTGAATTCGTCTCGAAAAATTGAGTAATAAGCGCCAGCGCCGACGCCGTAGCTCTCCGAAAATTTTTTCGCCCGAAAAAACACATGATGTATAGTATGGAGAAATTTTCAAAATTTGAGAAATTCGAAAATTTCGAATTAATGAGTGTTTCTTACTCAATTTTTCACGCTGAGTTCGAATTCGTTGTTCCAATTTGGCGGCGACCCTTCGTTCCCGAGATACACCCAAAAAAGTTGGAAAAATTGATCAATTTGGGTCCAAAAATGACTCTAGCTCAATTTTGACAACGGATTTGAATTCGTCTCGAAAAATTGAGTAATAAGCGCCAGCGCCGACGCCGTAGCTCTCCGAAAATTTTTTCGCCCGAAAAAACACATGATGTATAGTATGGAGAAATTTTCAAAATTTGAGAAATTCGAAAATTTCGAATTAATGAGTGTTTCTTACTCAATTTTTCACGCTGAGTTCGAATTCGTTGTTCCAATTTGGCGGCGACCCTTCGTTCCCGAGATACACCCAAAAAAGTTGGAAAAATTGATCAATTTGGGTCCAAAAATGACTCTAGCTCAATTTTGACAACGGATTTGAATTCGTCTCGAAAAATTGAGTAATAAGCGCCAGCGCCGACGCCGTAGCTCTCCGAAAATTTTTTCGCCCGAAAAAACACATGATGTATAGTATGGAGAAATTTTCAAAATTTGAGAAATTCGAAAATTTCGAATTAATGAGTGTTTCTTACTCAATTTTTCACGCTGAGTTCGAATTCGTTGTTCCAATTTGGCGGCGACCCTTCGTTCCCGAGATACACCCAAAAAAGTTGGAAAAATTGATCAATTTGGGTCCAAAAATGACTCTAGCTCAATTTTGACAACGGATTTGAATTCGTCTCGAAAAATTGAGTAATAAGCGCCAGCGCCGACGCCGTAGCTCTCCGAAAATTTTTTCGCCCGAAAAAACACATGATGTATAGTATGGAGAAATTTTCAAAATTTGAGAAATTCGAAAATTTCGAATTAATGAGTGTTTCTTACTCAATTTTTCACGCTGAGTTCGAATTCGTTGTTCCAATTTGGCGGCGACCCTTCGTTCCCGAGATACACCCAAAAAAGTTGGAAAAATTGATCAATTTGGGTCCAAAAATGACTCTAGCTCAATTTTGACAACGGATTTGAATTCGTCTCGAAAAATTGAGTAATAAGCGCCAGCGCCGACGCCGTAGCTCTCCGAAAATTTTTTCGCCCGAAAAAACACATGATGTATAGTATGGAGAAATTTTCAAAATTTGAGAAATTCGAAAATTTCGAATTAATGAGTGTTTCTTACTCAATTTTTCACGCTGAGTTCGAATTCGTTGTTCCAATTTGGCGGCGACCCTTCGTTCCCGAGATACACCCAAAAAAGTTGGAAAAATTGATCAATTTGGGTCCAAAAATGACTCTAGCTCAATTTTGACAACGGATTTGAATTCGTCTCGAAAAATTGAGTAATAAGCGCCAGCGCCGACGCCGTAGCTCTCCGAAAATTTTTTCGCCCGAAAAAACACATGATGTATAGTATGGAGAAATTTTCAAAATTTGAGAAATTCGAAAATTTCGAATTAATGAGTGTTTCTTACTCAATTTTTCACGCTGAGTTCGAATTCGTTGTTCCAATTTGGCGGCGACCCTTCGTTCCCGAGATACACCCAAAAAAGTTGGAAAAATTGATCAATTTGGGTCCAAAAATGACTCTAGCTCAATTTTGACAACGGATTTGAATTCGTCTCGAAAAATTGAGTAATAAGCGCCAGCGCCGACGCCGTAGCTCTCCGAAAATTTTTTCGCCCGAAAAAACACATGATGTATAGTATGGAGAAATTTTCAAAATTTGAGAAATTCGAAAATTTCGAATTAATGAGTGTTTCTTACTCAATTTTTCACGCTGAGTTCGAATTCGTTGTTCCAATTTGGCGGCGACCCTTCGTTCCCGAGATACACCCAAAAAAGTTGGAAAAATTGATCAATTTGGGTCCAAAAATGACTCTAGCTCAATTTTGACAACGGATTTGAATTCGTCTCGAAAAATTGAGTAATAAGCGCCAGCGCCGACGCCGTAGCTCTCCGAAAATTTTTTCGCCCGAAAAAACACATGATGTATAGTATGGAGAAATTTTCAAAATTTGAGAAATTCGAAAATTTCGAATTAATGAGTGTTTCTTACTCAATTTTTCACGCTGAGTTCGAATTCGTTGTTCCAATTTGGCGGCGACCCTTCGTTCCCGAGATACACCCAAAAAAGTTGGAAAAATTGATCAATTTGGGTCCAAAAATGACTCTAGCTCAATTTTGACAACGGATTTGAATTCGTCTCGAAAAATTGAGTAATAAGCGCCAGCGCCGACGCCGTAGCTCTCCGAAAATTTTTTCGCCCGAAAAAACACATGATGTATAGTATGGAGAAATTTTCAAAATTTGAGAAATTCGAAAATTTCGAATTAATGAGTGTTTCTTACTCAATTTTTCACGCTGAGTTCGAATTCGTTGTTCCAATTTGGCGGCGACCCTTCGTTCCCGAGATACACCCAAAAAAGTTGGAAAAATTGATCAATTTGGGTCCAAAAATGACTCTAGCTCAATTTTGACAACGGATTTGAATTCGTCTCGAAAAATTGAGTAATAAGCGCCAGCGCCGACGCCGTAGCTCTCCGAAAATTTTTTCGCCCGAAAAAACACATGATGTATAGTATGGAGAAATTTTCAAAATTTGAGAAATTCGAAAATTTCGAATTAATGAGTGTTTCTTACTCAATTTTTCACGCTGAGTTCGAATTCGTTGTTCCAATTTGGCGGCGACCCTTCGTTCCCGAGATACACCCAAAAAAGTTGGAAAAATTGATCAATTTGGGTCCAAAAATGACTCTAGCTCAATTTTGACAACGGATTTGAATTCGTCTCGAAAAATTGAGTAATAAGCGCCAGCGCCGACGCCGTAGCTCTCCGAAAATTTTTTCGCCCGAAAAAACACATGATGTATAGTATGGAGAAATTTTCAAAATTTGAGAAATTCGAAAATTTCGAATTAATGAGTGTTTCTTACTCAATTTTTCACGCTGAGTTCGAATTCGTTGTTCCAATTTGGCGGCGACCCTTCGTTCCCGAGATACACCCAAAAAAGTTGGAAAAATTGATCAATTTGGGTCCAAAAATGACTCTAGCTCAATTTTGACAACGGATTTGAATTCGTCTCGAAAAATTGAGTAATAAGCGCCAGCGCCGACGCCGTAGCTCTCCGAAAATTTTTTCGCCCGAAAAAACACATGATGTATAGTATGGAGAAATTTTCAAAATTTGAGAAATTCGAAAATTTCGAATTAATGAGTGTTTCTTACTCAATTTTTCACGCTGAGTTCGAATTCGTTGTTCCAATTTGGCGGCGACCCTTCGTTCCCGAGATACACCCAAAAAAGTTGGAAAAATTGATCAATTTGGGTCCAAAAATGACTCTAGCTCAATTTTGACAACGGATTTGAATTCGTCTCGAAAAATTGAGTAATAAGCGCCAGCGCCGACGCCGTAGCTCTCCGAAAATTTTTTCGCCCGAAAAAACACATGATGTATAGTATGGAGAAATTTTCAAAATTTGAGAAATTCGAAAATTTCGAATTAATGAGTGTTTCTTACTCAATTTTTCACGCTGAGTTCGAATTCGTTGTTCCAATTTGGCGGCGACCCTTCGTTCCCGAGATACACCCAAAAAAGTTGGAAAAATTGATCAATTTGGGTCCAAAAATGACTCTAGCTCAATTTTGACAACGGATTTGAATTCGTCTCGAAAAATTGAGTAATAAGCGCCAGCGCCGACGCCGTAGCTCTCCGAAAATTTTTTCGCCCGAAAAAACACATGATGTATAGTATGGAGAAATTTTCAAAATTTGAGAAATTCGAAAATTTCGAATTAATGAGTGTTTCTTACTCAATTTTTCACGCTGAGTTCGAATTCGTTGTTCCAATTTGGCGGCGACCCTTCGTTCCCGAGATACACCCAAAAAAGTTGGAAAAATTGATCAATTTGGGTCCAAAAATGACTCTAGCTCAATTTTGACAACGGATTTGAATTCGTCTCGAAAAATTGAGTAATAAGCGCCAGCGCCGACGCCGTAGCTCTCCGAAAATTTTTTCGCCCGAAAAAACACATGATGTATAGTATGGAGAAATTTTCAAAATTTGAGAAATTCGAAAATTTCGAATTAATGAGTGTTTCTTACTCAATTTTTCACGCTGAGTTCGAATTCGTTGTTCCAATTTGGCGGCGACCCTTCGTTCCCGAGATACACCCAAAAAAGTTGGAAAAATTGATCAATTTGGGTCCAAAAATGACTCTAGCTCAATTTTGACAACGGATTTGAATTCGTCTCGAAAAATTGAGTAATAAGCGCCAGCGCCGACGCCGTAGCTCTCCGAAAATTTTTTCGCCCGAAAAAACACATGATGTATAGTATGGAGAAATTTTCAAAATTTGAGAAATTCGAAAATTTCGAATTAATGAGTGTTTCTTACTCAATTTTTCACGCTGAGTTCGAATTCGTTGTTCCAATTTGGCGGCGACCCTTCGTTCCCGAGATACACCCAAAAAAGTTGGAAAAATTGATCAATTTGGGTCCAAAAATGACTCTAGCTCAATTTTGACAACGGATTTGAATTCGTCTCGAAAAATTGAGTAATAAGCGCCAGCGCCGACGCCGTAGCTCTCCGAAAATTTTTTCGCCCGAAAAAACACATGATGTATAGTATGGAGAAATTTTCAAAATTTGAGAAATTCGAAAATTTCGAATTAATGAGTGTTTCTTACTCAATTTTTCACGCTGAGTTCGAATTCGTTGTTCCAATTTGGCGGCGACCCTTCGTTCCCGAGATACACCCAAAAAAGTTGGAAAAATTGATCAATTTGGGTCCAAAAATGACTCTAGCTCAATTTTGACAACGGATTTGAATTCGTCTCGAAAAATTGAGTAATAAGCGCCAGCGCCGACGCCGTAGCTCTCCGAAAATTTTTTCGCCCGAAAAAACACATGATGTATAGTATGGAGAAATTTTCAAAATTTGAGAAATTCGAAAATTTCGAATTAATGAGTGTTTCTTACTCAATTTTTCACGCTGAGTTCGAATTCGTTGTTCCAATTTGGCGGCGACCCTTCGTTCCCGAGATACACCCAAAAAAGTTGGAAAAATTGATCAATTTGGGTCCAAAAATGACTCTAGCTCAATTTTGACAACGGATTTGAATTCGTCTCGAAAAATTGAGTAATAAGCGCCAGCGCCGACGCCGTAGCTCTCCGAAAATTTTTTCGCCCGAAAAAACACATGATGTATAGTATGGAGAAATTTTCAAAATTTGAGAAATTCGAAAATTTCGAATTAATGAGTGTTTCTTACTCAATTTTTCACGCTGAGTTCGAATTCGTTGTTCCAATTTGGCGGCGACCCTTCGTTCCCGAGATACACCCAAAAAAGTTGGAAAAATTGATCAATTTGGGTCCAAAAATGACTCTAGCTCAATTTTGACAACGGATTTGAATTCGTCTCGAAAAATTGAGTAATAAGCGCCAGCGCCGACGCCGTAGCTCTCCGAAAATTTTTTCGCCCGAAAAAACACATGATGTATAGTATGGAGAAATTTTCAAAATTTGAGAAATTCGAAAATTTCGAATTAATGAGTGTTTCTTACTCAATTTTTCACGCTGAGTTCGAATTCGTTGTTCCAATTTGGCGGCGACCCTTCGTTCCCGAGATACACCCAAAAAAGTTGGAAAAATTGATCAATTTGGGTCCAAAAATGACTCTAGCTCAATTTTGACAACGGATTTGAATTCGTCTCGAAAAATTGAGTAATAAGCGCCAGCGCCGACGCCGTAGCTCTCCGAAAATTTTTTCGCCCGAAAAAACACATGATGTATAGTATGGAGAAATTTTCAAAATTTGAGAAATTCGAAAATTTCGAATTAATGAGTGTTTCTTACTCAATTTTTCACGCTGAGTTCGAATTCGTTGTTCCAATTTGGCGGCGACCCTTCGTTCCCGAGATACACCCAAAAAAGTTGGAAAAATTGATCAATTTGGGTCCAAAAATGACTCTAGCTCAATTTTGACAACGGATTTGAATTCGTCTCGAAAAATTGAGTAATAAGCGCCAGCGCCGACGCCGTAGCTCTCCGAAAATTTTTTCGCCCGAAAAAACACATGATGTATAGTATGGAGAAATTTTCAAAATTTGAGAAATTCGAAAATTTCGAATTAATGAGTGTTTCTTACTCAATTTTTCACGCTGAGTTCGAATTCGTTGTTCCAATTTGGCGGCGACCCTTCGTTCCCGAGATACACCCAAAAAAGTTGGAAAAATTGATCAATTTGGGTCCAAAAATGACTCTAGCTCAATTTTGACAACGGATTTGAATTCGTCTCGAAAAATTGAGTAATAAGCGCCAGCGCCGACGCCGTAGCTCTCCGAAAATTTTTTCGCCCGAAAAAACACATGATGTATAGTATGGAGAAATTTTCAAAATTTGAGAAATTCGAAAATTTCGAATTAATGAGTGTTTCTTACTCAATTTTTCACGCTGAGTTCGAATTCGTTGTTCCAATTTGGCGGCGACCCTTCGTTCCCGAGATACACCCAAAAAAGTTGGAAAAATTGATCAATTTGGGTCCAAAAATGACTCTAGCTCAATTTTGACAACGGATTTGAATTCGTCTCGAAAAATTGAGTAATAAGCGCCAGCGCCGACGCCGTAGCTCTCCGAAAATTTTTTCGCCCGAAAAAACACATGATGTATAGTATGGAGAAATTTTCAAAATTTGAGAAATTCGAAAATTTCGAATTAATGAGTGTTTCTTACTCAATTTTTCACGCTGAGTTCGAATTCGTTGTTCCAATTTGGCGGCGACCCTTCGTTCCCGAGATACACCCAAAAAAGTTGGAAAAATTGATCAATTTGGGTCCAAAAATGACTCTAGCTCAATTTTGACAACGGATTTGAATTCGTCTCGAAAAATTGAGTAATAAGCGCCAGCGCCGACGCCGTAGCTCTCCGAAAATTTTTTCGCCCGAAAAAACACATGATGTATAGTATGGAGAAATTTTCAAAATTTGAGAAATTCGAAAATTTCGAATTAATGAGTGTTTCTTACTCAATTTTTCACGCTGAGTTCGAATTCGTTGTTCCAATTTGGCGGCGACCCTTCGTTCCCGAGATACACCCAAAAAAGTTGGAAAAATTGATCAATTTGGGTCCAAAAATGACTCTAGCTCAATTTTGACAACGGATTTGAATTCGTCTCGAAAAATTGAGTAATAAGCGCCAGCGCCGACGCCGTAGCTCTCCGAAAATTTTTTCGCCCGAAAAAACACATGATGTATAGTATGGAGAAATTTTCAAAATTTGAGAAATTCGAAAATTTCGAATTAATGAGTGTTTCTTACTCAATTTTTCACGCTGAGTTCGAATTCGTTGTTCCAATTTGGCGGCGACCCTTCGTTCCCGAGATACACCCAAAAAAGTTGGAAAAATTGATCAATTTGGGTCCAAAAATGACTCTAGCTCAATTTTGACAACGGATTTGAATTCGTCTCGAAAAATTGAGTAATAAGCGCCAGCGCCGACGCCGTAGCTCTCCGAAAATTTTTTCGCCCGAAAAAACACATGATGTATAGTATGGAGAAATTTTCAAAATTTGAGAAATTCGAAAATTTCGAATTAATGAGTGTTTCTTACTCAATTTTTCACGCTGAGTTCGAATTCGTTGTTCCAATTTGGCGGCGACCCTTCGTTCCCGAGATACACCCAAAAAAGTTGGAAAAATTGATCAATTTGGGTCCAAAAATGACTCTAGCTCAATTTTGACAACGGATTTGAATTCGTCTCGAAAAATTGAGTAATAAGCGCCAGCGCCGACGCCGTAGCTCTCCGAAAATTTTTTCGCCCGAAAAAACACATGATGTATAGTATGGAGAAATTTTCAAAATTTGAGAAATTCGAAAATTTCGAATTAATGAGTGTTTCTTACTCAATTTTTCACGCTGAGTTCGAATTCGTTGTTCCAATTTGGCGGCGACCCTTCGTTCCCGAGATACACCCAAAAAAGTTGGAAAAATTGATCAATTTGGGTCCAAAAATGACTCTAGCTCAATTTTGACAACGGATTTGAATTCGTCTCGAAAAATTGAGTAATAAGCGCCAGCGCCGACGCCGTAGCTCTCCGAAAATTTTTTCGCCCGAAAAAACACATGATGTATAGTATGGAGAAATTTTCAAAATTTGAGAAATTCGAAAATTTCGAATTAATGAGTGTTTCTTACTCAATTTTTCACGCTGAGTTCGAATTCGTTGTTCCAATTTGGCGGCGACCCTTCGTTCCCGAGATACACCCAAAAAAGTTGGAAAAATTGATCAATTTGGGTCCAAAAATGACTCTAGCTCAATTTTGACAACGGATTTGAATTCGTCTCGAAAAATTGAGTAATAAGCGCCAGCGCCGACGCCGTAGCTCTCCGAAAATTTTTTCGCCCGAAAAAACACATGATGTATAGTATGGAGAAATTTTCAAAATTTGAGAAATTCGAAAATTTCGAATTAATGAGTGTTTCTTACTCAATTTTTCACGCTGAGTTCGAATTCGTTGTTCCAATTTGGCGGCGACCCTTCGTTCCCGAGATACACCCAAAAAAGTTGGAAAAATTGATCAATTTGGGTCCAAAAATGACTCTAGCTCAATTTTGACAACGGATTTGAATTCGTCTCGAAAAATTGAGTAATAAGCGCCAGCGCCGACGCCGTAGCTCTCCGAAAATTTTTTCGCCCGAAAAAACACATGATGTATAGTATGGAGAAATTTTCAAAATTTGAGAAATTCGAAAATTTCGAATTAATGAGTGTTTCTTACTCAATTTTTCACGCTGAGTTCGAATTCGTTGTTCCAATTTGGCGGCGACCCTTCGTTCCCGAGATACACCCAAAAAAGTTGGAAAAATTGATCAATTTGGGTCCAAAAATGACTCTAGCTCAATTTTGACAACGGATTTGAATTCGTCTCGAAAAATTGAGTAATAAGCGCCAGCGCCGACGCCGTAGCTCTCCGAAAATTTTTTCGCCCGAAAAAACACATGATGTATAGTATGGAGAAATTTTCAAAATTTGAGAAATTCGAAAATTTCGAATTAATGAGTGTTTCTTACTCAATTTTTCACGCTGAGTTCGAATTCGTTGTTCCAATTTGGCGGCGACCCTTCGTTCCCGAGATACACCCAAAAAAGTTGGAAAAATTGATCAATTTGGGTCCAAAAATGACTCTAGCTCAATTTTGACAACGGATTTGAATTCGTCTCGAAAAATTGAGTAATAAGCGCCAGCGCCGACGCCGTAGCTCTCCGAAAATTTTTTCGCCCGAAAAAACACATGATGTATAGTATGGAGAAATTTTCAAAATTTGAGAAATTCGAAAATTTCGAATTAATGAGTGTTTCTTACTCAATTTTTCACGCTGAGTTCGAATTCGTTGTTCCAATTTGGCGGCGACCCTTCGTTCCCGAGATACACCCAAAAAAGTTGGAAAAATTGATCAATTTGGGTCCAAAAATGACTCTAGCTCAATTTTGACAACGGATTTGAATTCGTCTCGAAAAATTGAGTAATAAGCGCCAGCGCCGACGCCGTAGCTCTCCGAAAATTTTTTCGCCCGAAAAAACACATGATGTATAGTATGGAGAAATTTTCAAAATTTGAGAAATTCGAAAATTTCGAATTAATGAGTGTTTCTTACTCAATTTTTCACGCTGAGTTCGAATTCGTTGTTCCAATTTGGCGGCGACCCTTCGTTCCCGAGATACACCCAAAAAAGTTGGAAAAATTGATCAATTTGGGTCCAAAAATGACTCTAGCTCAATTTTGACAACGGATTTGAATTCGTCTCGAAAAATTGAGTAATAAGCGCCAGCGCCGACGCCGTAGCTCTCCGAAAATTTTTTCGCCCGAAAAAACACATGATGTATAGTATGGAGAAATTTTCAAAATTTGAGAAATTCGAAAATTTCGAATTAATGAGTGTTTCTTACTCAATTTTTCACGCTGAGTTCGAATTCGTTGTTCCAATTTGGCGGCGACCCTTCGTTCCCGAGATACACCCAAAAAAGTTGGAAAAATTGATCAATTTGGGTCCAAAAATGACTCTAGCTCAATTTTGACAACGGATTTGAATTCGTCTCGAAAAATTGAGTAATAAGCGCCAGCGCCGACGCCGTAGCTCTCCGAAAATTTTTTCGCCCGAAAAAACACATGATGTATAGTATGGAGAAATTTTCAAAATTTGAGAAATTCGAAAATTTCGAATTAATGAGTGTTTCTTACTCAATTTTTCACGCTGAGTTCGAATTCGTTGTTCCAATTTGGCGGCGACCCTTCGTTCCCGAGATACACCCAAAAAAGTTGGAAAAATTGATCAATTTGGTCCAAAAATGACTCTAGCTCAATTTTGACAACGGATTTGAATTCGTCTCGAAAAATTGAGTAATAAGCGCCAGCGCCGACGCCGTAGCTCTCCGAAAATTTTTTCGCCCGAAAAAACACATGATGTATAGTATGGAGAAATTTTCAAAATTTGAGAAATTCGAAAATTTCGAATTAATGAGTGTTTCTTACTCAATTTTTCACGCTGAGTTCGAATTCGTTGTTCCAATTTGGCGGCGACCCTTCGTTCCCGAGATACACCCAAAAAAGTTGGAAAAATTGATCAATTTGGGTCCAAAAATGACTCTAGCTCAATTTTGACAACGGATTTGAATTCGTCTCGAAAAATTGAGTAATAAGCGCCAGCGCCGACGCCGTAGCTCTCCGAAAATTTTTTCGCCCGAAAAAACACATGATGTATAGTATGGAGAAATTTTCAAAATTTGAGAAATTCGAAAATTTCGAATTAATGAGTGTTTCTTACTCAATTTTTCACGCTGAGTTCGAATTCGTTGTTCCAATTTGGCGGCGACCCTTCGTTCCCGAGATACACCCAAAAAAGTTGGAAAAATTGATCAATTTGGGTCCAAAAATGACTCTAGCTCAATTTTGACAACGGATTTGAATTCGTCTCGAAAAATTGAGTAATAAGCGCCAGCGCCGACGCCGTAGCTCTCCGAAAATTTTTTCGCCCGAAAAAACACATGATGTATAGTATGGAGAAATTTTCAAAATTTGAGAAATTCGAAAATTTCGAATTAATGAGTGTTTCTTACTCAATTTTTCACGCTGAGTTCGAATTCGTTGTTCCAATTTGGCGGCGACCCTTCGTTCCCGAGATACACCCAAAAAAGTTGGAAAAATTGATCAATTTGGGTCCAAAAATGACTCTAGCTCAATTTTGACAACGGATTTGAATTCGTCTCGAAAAATTGAGTAATAAGCGCCAGCGCCGACGCCGTAGCTCTCCGAAAATTTTTTCGCCCGAAAAAACACATGATGTATAGTATGGAGAAATTTTCAAAATTTGAGAAATTCGAAAATTTCGAATTAATGAGTGTTTCTTACTCAATTTTTCACGCTGAGTTCGAATTCGTTGTTCCAATTTGGCGGCGACCCTTCGTTCCCGAGATACACCCAAAAAAGTTGGAAAAATTGATCAATTTGGGTCCAAAAATGACTCTAGCTCAATTTTGACAACGGATTTGAATTCGTCTCGAAAAATTGAGTAATAAGCGCCAGCGCCGACGCCGTAGCTCTCCGAAAATTTTTTCGCCCGAAAAAACACATGATGTATATGGAGAAATTTTCAAAATTTGAGAAATTCGAAAATTTCGAATTAATGAGTGTTTCTTACTCAATTTTTCACGCTGAGTTCGAATTCGTTGTTCCAATTTGGCGGCGACCCTTCGTTCCCGAGATACACCCAAAAAAGTTGGAAAAATTGATCAATTTGGGTCCAAAAATGACTCTAGCTCAATTTTGACAACGGATTTGAATTCGTCTCGAAAAATTGAGTAATAAGCGCCAGCGCCGACGCCGTAGCTCTCCGAAAATTTTTTCGCCCGAAAAAACACATGATGTATAGTATGGAGAAATTTTCAAAATTTGAGAAATTCGAAAATTTCGAATTAATGAGTGTTTCTTACTCAATTTTTCACGCTGAGTTCGAATTCGTTGTTCCAATTTGGCGGCGACCCTTCGTTCCCGAGATACACCCAAAAAAGTTGGAAAAATTGATCAATTTGGGTCCAAAAATGACTCTAGCTCAATTTTGACAACGGATTTGAATTCGTCTCGAAAAATTGAGTAATAAGCGCCAGCGCCGACGCCGTAGCTCTCCGAAAATTTTTTCGCCCGAAAAAACACATGATGTATAGTATGGAGAAATTTTCAAAATTTGAGAAATTCGAAAATTTCGAATTAATGAGTGTTTCTTACTCAATTTTTCACGCTGAGTTCGAATTCGTTGTTCCAATTTGGCGGCGACCCTTCGTTCCCGAGATACACCCAAAAAAGTTGGAAAAATTGATCAATTTGGGTCCAAAAATGACTCTAGCTCAATTTTGACAACGGATTTGAATTCGTCTCGAAAAATTGAGTAATAAGCGCCAGCGCCGACGCCGTAGCTCTCCGAAAATTTTTTCGCCCGAAAAAACACATGATGTATAGTATGGAGAAATTTTCAAAATTTGAGAAATTCGAAAATTTCGAATTAATGAGTGTTTCTTACTCAATTTTTCACGCTGAGTTCGAATTCGTTGTTCCAATTTGGCGGCGACCCTTCGTTCCCGAGATACACCCAAAAAAGTTGGAAAAATTGATCAATTTGGGTCCAAAAATGACTCTAGCTCAATTTTGACAACGGATTTGAATTCGTCTCGAAAAATTGAGTAATAAGCGCCAGCGCCGACGCCGTAGCTCTCCGAAAATTTTTTCGCCCGAAAAAACACATGATGTATAGTATGGAGAAATTTTCAAAATTTGAGAAATTCGAAAATTTCGAATTAATGAGTGTTTCTTACTCAATTTTTCACGCTGAGTTCGAATTCGTTGTTCCAATTTGGCGGCGACCCTTCGTTCCCGAGATACACCCAAAAAAGTTGGAAAAATTGATCAATTTGGGTCCAAAAAATGACTCTAGCTCAATTTTGACAACGGATTTGAATTCGTCTCGAAAAATTGAGTAATAAGCGCCAGCGCCGACGCCGTAGCTCTCCGAAAATTTTTTCGCCCGAAAAAACACATGATGTATAGTATGGAGAAATTTTCAAAATTTGAGAAATTCGAAAATTTCGAATTAATGAGTGTTTCTTACTCAATTTTTCACGCTGAGTTCGAATTCGTTGTTCCAATTTGGCGGCGACCCTTCGTTCCCGAGATACACCCAAAAAAGTTGGAAAAATTGATCAATTTGGGTCCAAAAATGACTCTAGCTCAATTTTGACAACGGATTTGAATTCGTCTCGAAAAATTGAGTAATAAGCGCCAGCGCCGACGCCGTAGCTCTCCGAAAATTTTTTCGCCCGAAAAAACACATGATGTATAGTATGGAGAAATTTTCAAAATTTGAGAAATTCGAAAATTTCGAATTAATGAGTGTTTCTTACTCAATTTTTCACGCTGAGTTCGAATTCGTTGTTCCAATTTGGCGGCGACCCTTCGTTCCCGAGATACACCCAAAAAAGTTGGAAAAATTGATCAATTTGGGTCCAAAAATGACTCTAGCTCAATTTTGACAACGGATTTGAATTCGTCTCGAAAAATTGAGTAATAAGCGCCAGCGCCGACGCCGTAGCTCTCCGAAAATTTTTTCGCCCGAAAAAACACATGATGTATAGTATGGAGAAATTTTCAAAATTTGAGAAATTCGAAAATTTCGAATTAATGAGTGTTTCTTACTCAATTTTTCACGCTGAGTTCGAATTCGTTGTTCCAATTTGGCGGCGACCCTTCGTTCCCGAGATACACCCAAAAAAGTTGGAAAAATTGATCAATTTGGGTCCAAAAATGACTCTAGCTCAATTTTGACAACGGATTTGAATTCGTCTCGAAAAATTGAGTAATAAGCGCCAGCGCCGACGCCGTAGCTCTCCGAAAATTTTTTCGCCCGAAAAAACACATGATGTATAGTATGGAGAAATTTTCAAAATTTGAGAAATTCGAAAATTTCGAATTAATGAGTGTTTCTTACTCAATTTTTCACGCTGAGTTCGAATTCGTTGTTCCAATTTGGCGGCGACCCTTCGTTCCCGAGATACACCCAAAAAAGTTGGAAAAATTGATCAATTTGGGTCAAAAAATGACTCTAGCTCAATTTTGACAACGGATTTGAATTCGTCTCGAAAAATTGAGTAATAAGCGCCAGCGCCGACGCCGTAGCTCTCCGAAAATTTTTTCGCCCGAAAAAACACATGATGTATAGTATGGAGAAATTTTCAAAATTTGAGAAATTCGAAAATTTCGAATTAATGAGTGTTTCTTACTCAATTTTTCACGCTGAGTTCGAATTCGTTGTTCCAATTTGGCGGCGACCCTTCGTTCCCGAGATACACCCAAAAAAGTTGGAAAAATTGATCAATTTGGGTCCAAAAATGACTCTAGCTCAATTTTGACAACGGATTTGAATTCGTCTCGAAAAATTGAGTAATAAGCGCCAGCGCCGACGCCGTAGCTCTCCGAAAATTTTTTCGCCCGAAAAAACACATGATGTATAGTATGGAGAAATTTTCAAAATTTGAGAAATTCGAAAATTTCGAATTAATGAGTGTTTCTTACTCAATTTTTCACGCTGAGTTCGAATTCGTTGTTCCAATTTGGCGGCGACCCTTCGTTCCCGAGATACACCCAAAAAAGTTGGAAAAATTGATCAATTTGGGTCAAAAAATGACTCTAGCTCAATTTTGACAACGGATTTGAATTCGTCTCGAAAAATTGAGTAATAAGCGCCAGCGCCGACGCCGTAGCTCTCCGAAAATTTTTTCGCCCGAAAAAACACATGATGTATAGTATGGAGAAATTTTCAAAATTTGAGAAATTCGAAAATTTCGAATTAATGAGTGTTTCTTACTCAATTTTTCACGCTGAGTTCGAATTCGTTGTTCCAATTTGGCGGCGACCCTTCGTTCCCGAGATACACCCAAAAAAGTTGGAAAAATTGATCAATTTGGGTCCAAAAATGACTCTAGCTCAATTTTGACAACGGATTTGAATTCGTCTCGAAAAATTGAGTAATAAGCGCCAGCGCCGACGCCGTAGCTCTCCGAAAATTTTTTCGCCCGAAAAAACACATGATGTATAGTATGGAGAAATTTTCAAAATTTGAGAAATTCGAAAATTTCGAATTAATGAGTGTTTCTTACTCAATTTTTCACGCTGAGTTCGAATTCGTTGTTCCAATTTGGCGGCGACCCTTCGTTCCCGAGATACACCCAAAAAAGTTGGAAAAATTGATCAATTTGGGTCCAAAAATGACTCTAGCTCAATTTTGACAACGGATTTGAATTCGTCTCGAAAAATTGAGTAATAAGCGCCAGCGCCGACGCCGTAGCTCTCCGAAAATTTTTTCGCCCGAAAAAACACATGATGTATAGTATGGAGAAATTTTCAAAATTTGAGAAATTCGAAAATTTCGAATTAATGAGTGTTTCTTACTCAATTTTTCACGCTGAGTTCGAATTCGTTGTTCCAATTTGGCGGCGACCCTTCGTTCCCGAGATACACCCAAAAAAGTTGGAAAAATTGATCAATTTGGGTCAAAAAATGACTCTAGCTCAATTTTGACAACGGATTTGAATTCGTCTCGAAAAATTGAGTAATAAGCGCCAGCGCCGACGCCGTAGCTCTCCGAAAATTTTTTCGCCCGAAAAAACACATGATGTATAGTATGGAGAAATTTTCAAAATTTGAGAAATTCGAAAATTTCGAATTAATGAGTGTTTCTTACTCAATTTTTCACGCTGAGTTCGAATTCGTTGTTCCAATTTGGCGGCGACCCTTCGTTCCCGAGATACACCCAAAAAAGTTGGAAAAATTGATCAATTTGGGTCCAAAAATGACTCTAGCTCAATTTTGACAACGGATTTGAATTCGTCTCGAAAAATTGAGTAATAAGCGCCAGCGCCGACGCCGTAGCTCTCCGAAAATTTTTTCGCCCGAAAAAAACACATGATGTAGTATGGAGAAATTTTCAAAATTTGAGAAATTCGAAAATTTCGAATTAATGAGTGTTTCTTACTCAATTTTTCACGCTGAGTTCGAATTCGTTGTTCCAATTTGGCGGCGACCCTTCGTTCCCGAGATACACCCAAAAAAGTTGGAAAAATTGATCAATTTGGGTCCAAAAATGACTCTAGCTCAATTTTGACAACGGATTTGAATTCGTCTCGAAAAATTGAGTAATAAGCGCCAGCGCCGACGCCGTAGCTCTCCGAAAATTTTTTCGCCCGAAAAAACACATGATGTATAGTATGGAGAAATTTTCAAAATTTGAGAAATTCGAAAATTTCGAATTAATGAGTGTTTCTTACTCAATTTTTCACGCTGAGTTCGAATTCGTTGTTCCAATTTGGCGGCGACCCTTCGTTCCCGAGATACACCCAAAAAAGTTGGAAAAATTGATCAATTTGGGTCCAAAAATGACTCTAGCTCAATTTTGACAACGGATTTGAATTCGTCTCGAAAAATTGAGTAATAAGCGCCAGCGCCGACGCCGTAGCTCTCCGAAAATTTTTTCGCCCGAAAAAACACATGATGTATAGTATGGAGAAATTTTCAAAATTTGAGAAATTTGAAAATTTCGAATTAATGAGTGTTTCTTACTCAATTTTTCACGCTGAGTTCGAATTCGTTGTTCCAATTTGGCGGCGACCCTTCGTCCCCCAGATACACCCAAAAAAGTTGGAAAAATTGATCAATTTGGGTCCAAAAATGACTCTAGCTCAATTTTGACAACGGATTTGAATTCGTCTCGAAAAATTGAGTAATAAGCGCCAGCGCCGACGCCGTAGCTCTCCGAAAATTTTTTCGCCCGAAAAAACACATGATGTATAGTATGGAGAAATTTTCAAAATTTGAGAAATTCGAAAATTTCGAATTAATGAGTGTTTCTTACTCAATTTTTCACGCTGAGTTCGAATTCGTTGTTCCAATTTGGCGGCGACCCTTCGTTCCCGAGATACACCCAAAAAAGTTGGAAAAATTGATCAATTTGGGTCCAAAAATGACTCTAGCTCAATTTTGACAACGGATTTGAATTCGACTCGAAAAATTGAGTAATATGCGCCAGCGCCGACGCCGTAGCTCTCCGAAAATTTTTTCGCCCGAAAAAACACATGATGTATAGTATGGAGAAATTTTCAAAATTTGAGAAATTCGAAAATTTCGAATTAATGAGTGTTTCTTACTCAATTTTTCACGCTGAGTTCGAATTCGTTGTTCCAATTTGGCGGCGACCCTTCGTTCCCGAGATACACCCAAAAAAGTTGGAAAAATTGATCAATTTGGGTCAAAAAATGACTCTAGCTCAATTTTGACAACGGATTTGAATTCGTCTCGAAAAATTGAGTAATAAGCGCCAGCGCCGACGCCGTAGCTCTCCGAAAATTTTTTCGCCCGAAAAAACACATGATGTATAGTATGGAGAAATTTTCAAAATTTGAGAAATTCGAAAATTTCGAATTAATGAGTGTTTCTTACTCAATTTTTCACGCTGAGTTCGAATTCGTTGTTCCAATTTGGCGGCGACCCTTCGTTCCCGAGATACACCCAAAAAAGTTGGAAAAATTGATCAATTTGGGTCCAAAAATGACTCTAGCTCAATTTTGACAACGGATTTGAATTCGTCTCGAAAAATTGAGTAATAAGCGCCAGCGCCGACGCCGTAGCTCTCCGAAAATTTTTTCGCCCGAAAAAACACATGATGTATAGTATGGAGAAATTTTCAAAATTTGAGAAATTCGAAAATTTCGAATTAATGAGTGTTTCTTACTCAATTTTTCACGCTGAGTTCGAATTCGTTGTTCCAATTTGGCGGCGACCCTTCGTTCCCGAGATACACCCAAAAAAGTTGGAAAAATTGATCAATTTGGGTCAAAAAATGACTCTAGCTCAATTTTGACAACGGATTTGAATTCGTCTCGAAAAATTGAGTAATAAGCGCCAGCGCCGACGCCGTAGCTCTCCGAAAATTTTTTCGCCCGAAAAAACACATGATGTATAGTATGGAGAAATTTTCAAAATTTGAGAAATTCGAAAATTTCGAATTAATGAGTGTTTCTTACTCAATTTTTCACGCTGAGTTCGAATTCGTTGTTCCAATTTGGCGGCGACCCTTCGTTCCCGAGATACACCCAAAAAAGTTGGAAAAATTGATCAATTTGGGTCCAAAAATGACTCTAGCTCAATTTTGACAACGGATTTGAATTCGTCTCGAAAAATTGAGTAATAAGCGCCAGCGCCGACGCCGTAGCTCTCCGAAAATTTTTTCGCCCGAAAAAACACATGATGTATAGTATGGAGAAATTTTCAAAATTTGAGAAATTCGAAAATTTCGAATTAATGAGTGTTTCTTACTCAATTTTTCACGCTGAGTTCGAATTCGTTGTTCCAATTTGGCGGCGACCCTTCGTTCCCGAGATACACCCAAAAAAGTTGGAAAAATTGATCAATTTGGGTCCAAAAATGACTCTAGCTCAATTTTGACAACGGATTTGAATTCGTCTCGAAAAATTGAGTAATAAGCGCCAGCGCCGACGCCGTAGCTCTCCGAAAATTTTTTCGCCCGAAAAAACACATGATGTATAGTATGGAGAAATTTTCAAAATTTGAGAAATTCGAAAATTTCGAATTAATGAGTGTTTCTTACTCAATTTTTCACGCTGAGTTCGAATTCGTTGTTCCAATTTGGCGGCGACCCTTCGTTCCCGAGATACACCCAAAAAAGTTGGAAAAATTGATCAATTTGGGTCCAAAAATGACTCTAGCTCAATTTTGACAACGGATTTGAATTCGTCTCGAAAAATTGAGTAATAAGCGCCAGCGCCGACGCCGTAGCTCTCCGAAAATTTTTTCGCCCGAAAAACACATGATGTATAGTATGGAGAAATTTTCAAAATTTGAGAAATTCGAAAATTTCGAATTAATGAGTGTTTCTTACTCAATTTTTCACGCTGAGTTCGAATTCGTTGTTCCAATTTGGCGGCGACCCTTCGTTCCCGAGATACACCCAAAAAAGTTGGAAAAATTGATCAATTTGGGTCAAAAAATGACTCTAGCTCAATTTTGACAACGGATTTGAATTCGTCTCGAAAAATTGAGTAATAAGCGCCAGCGCCGACGCCGTAGCTCTCCGAAAATTTTTTCGCCCGAAAAAACACATGTGTATAGTATGGAGAAATTTTCAAAATTTGAGAAATTCGAAAATTTCGAATTAATGAGTGTTTCTTACTCAATTTTTCACGCTGAGTTCGAATTCGTTGTTCCAATTTGGCGGCGACCCTTCGTTCCCGAGATACACCCAAAAAAGTTGGAAAAATTGATCAATTTGGGTCAAAAAATGACTCTAGCTCAATTTTGACAACGGATTTGAATTCGTCTCGAAAAATTGAGTAATAAGCGCCAGCGCCGACGCCGTAGCTCTCCGAAAATTTTTTCGCCCGAAAAAACACATGATGTATAGTATGGAGAAATTTTCAAAATTTGAGAAATTCGAAAATTTCGAATTAATGAGTGTTTCTTACTCAATTTTTCACGCTGAGTTCGAATTCGTTGTTCCAATTTGGCGGCGACCCTTCGTTCCCGAGATACACCCAAAAAAGTTGGAAAAATTGATCAATTTGGGTCCAAAAATGACTCTAGCTCAATTTTGACAACGGATTTGAATTCGTCTCGAAAAATTGAGTAATAAGCGCCAGCGCCGACGCCGTAGCTCTCCGAAAATTTTTCGCCCGAAAAAACACATGATGTATAGTATGGAGAAATTTTCAAAATTTGAGAAATTCGAAAATTTCGAATTAATGAGTGTTTCTTACTCAATTTTTCACGCTGAGTTCGAATTCGTTGTTCCAATTTGGCGGCGACCCTTCGTTCCCGAGATACACCCAAAAAAGTTGGAAAAATTGATCAATTTGGGTCCAAAAATGACTCTAGCTCAATTTTGACAACGGATTTGAATTCGTCTCGAAAAATTGAGTAATAAGCGCCAGCGCCGACGCCGTAGCTCTCCGAAAATTTTTTCGCCCGAAAAAACACATGATGTATAGTATGGAGAAATTTTCAAAATTTGAGAAATTCGAAAATTTCGAATTAATGAGTGTTTCTTACTCAATTTTTCACGCTGAGTTCGAATTCGTTGTTCCAATTTGGCGGCGACCCTTCGTTCCCGAGATACACCCAAAAAAGTTGGAAAAATTGATCAATTTGGGTCAAAAAATGACTCTAGCTCAATTTTGACAACGGATTTGAATTCGTCTCGAAAAATTGAGTAATAAGCGCCAGCGCCGACGCCGTAGCTCTCCGAAAATTTTTTCGCCCGAAAAAACACATGATGTTATAGTATGGAGAAATTTTCAAAATTTGAGAAATTCGAAAATTTCGAATTAATGAGTGTTTCTTACTCAATTTTTCACGCTGAGTTCGAATTCGTTGTTCCAATTTGGCGGCGACCCTTCGTTCCCGAGATACACCCAAAAAAGTTGGAAAAATTGATCAATTTGGGTCAAAAAATGACTCTAGCTCAATTTTGACAACGGATTTGAATTCGTCTCGAAAAATTGAGTAATAAGCGCCAGCGCCGACGCCGTAGCTCTCCGAAAATTTTTTCGCCCGAAAAAACACATGATGTATAGTATGGAGAAATTTTCAAAATTTGAGAAATTCGAAAATTTCGAATTAATGAGTGGTTCTTACTCAATTTTTCACGCTGAGTTCGAATTCGTTGTTCCAATTTGGCGGCGACCCTTCGTTCCCGAGATACACCCAAAAAAGTTGGAAAAATTGATCAATTTGGGTCAAAAAATGACTCTAGCTCAATTTTGACAACGGATTTGAATTCGTCTCGAAAAATTGAGTAATAAGCGCCAGCGCCGACGCCGTAGCTCTCCGAAAATTTTTTCGCCCGAAAAAACACATGATGTATAGTATGGAGAAATTTTCAAAATTTGAGAAATTCGAAAATTTCGAATTAATGAGTGTTTCTTACTCAATTTTTCACGCTGAGTTCGAATTCGTTGTTCCAATTTGGCGGCGACCCTTCGTTCCCGAGATACACCCAAAAAAGTTGGAAAAATTGATCAATTTGGGTCCAAAAATGACTCTAGCTCAATTTTGACAACGGATTTGAATTCGTCTCGAAAAATTGAGTAATAAGCGCCAGCGCCGACGCCGTAGCTCTCCGAAAATTTTTTCGCCCGAAAAAACACATGATGTATAGTATGGAGAAATTTTCAAAATTTGAGAAATTCGAAAATTTCGAATTAATGAGTGTTTCTTACTCAATTTTTCACGCTGAGTTCGAATTCGTTGTTCCAATTTGGCGGCGACCCTTCGTTCCCGAGATACACCCAAAAAAGTTGGAAAAATTGATCAATTTGGGTCAAAAAATGACTCTAGCTCAATTTTGACAACGGATTTGAATTCGTCTCGAAAAATTGAGTAATAGCGCCAGCGCCGACGCCGTAGCTCTCCGAAAATTTTTTCGCCCGAAAAAACACATGATGTATAGTATGGAGAAATTTTCAAAATTTGAGAAATTCGAAAATTTCGAATTAATGAGTGTTTCTTACTCAATTTTTCACGCTGAGTTCGAATTCGTTGTTCCAATTTGGCGGCGACCCTTCGTTCCCGAGATACACCCAAAAAAGTTGGAAAAATTGATCAATTTGGGTCCAAAAATGACTCTAGCTCAATTTTGACAACGGATTTGAATTCGTCTCGAAAAATTGAGTAATAAGCGCCAGCGCCGACGCCGTAGCTCTCCGAAAATTTTTTCGCCCGAAAAAACACATGATGTATAGTATGGAGAAATTTTCAAAATTTGAGAAATTCGAAAATTTCGAATTAATGAGTGTTTCTTACTCAATTTTTCACGCTGAGTTCGAATTCGTTGTTCCAATTTGGCGGCGACCCTTCGTTCCCGAGATACACCCAAAAAAGTTGGAAAAATTGATCAATTTGGGTCAAAAAATGACTCTAGCTCAATTTTGACAACGGATTTGAATTCGTCTCGAAAAATTGAGTAATAAGCGCCAGCGCTGACGCCGTAGCTCTCCGAAAATTTTTTCGCCCGAAAAAACACATGATGTATATATGGAGAAATTTTCAAAATTTGAGAAATTCGAAAATTTCGAATTAATGAGTGTTTCTTACTCAATTTTTCACGCTGAGTTCGAATTCGTTGTTCCAATTTGGCGGCGACCCTTCGTTCCCGAGATACACCCAAAAAAGTTGGAAAAATTGATCAATTTTGGTCAAAAAATGACTCTAGCTCAATTTTGACAACGGATTTTGAATTCGCCTCGAAAAATTGAGTAATAAGCGCCACGCCGACGCCGAAGCTCTCCGAAAATTTTTTCGCCCGTAAAAACACATGATGTATAGTATGAGAAATTTTCAAAATTTGAGAAATTCGAAAATTTCGAATAATGATGTTTCTTACTCAATTTTTCACGCTGATTCGAATTCGTTGTTCCAATTGGCGGCGACCCTTCGTTCCCGAGATACACCCAAAAAAGTTGGAAAAATTGATCATTTGGGTCCAAAAATGACTCTAGCTCAAGTTTGACAACGGATTTGAATTCGTCTCGAAAAATTGAGTAATAGCGCCAGCGCCGACGCCGTACTCTCCGAAAATTTTTTCGCCCGAAAAAAACACATGATGTATAGTAGGAGAAATTTTCAAAATTGAGAAATTCGAAATTTCGAATTAATGATTGTTTCTTACTCAATTTTCACGCTGAGTTTCGAATTCGTTGTTCCAATTGGCGGCGACCCTTCGTTCCCGAGATACACCCAAAAAAGTTGGGAAAATTGATCAATTTGGTCAAAAAAAGACTCTACTCAATTTGACAACGGATTTGAATTCGTCTCCGAAAAATTAGTAATAAGCGCCAGCGCCGACGCCGTAGCTCTCCGAAAATTTTTTCGCCCGAAAAAACACATGATTATATATGGAGAAATTTTCAAATTTGAGAAATTCAAAATTTCGAATTAATGATGTTTCTTACTCAATTTTCACGCTGAGTTCGAATTCGTTGTTCCAATTTGGCGGCGACCCTTCGTTCCCGAGATACACCCAAAAAAAAGTTGGAAAAATTGATCATTTGGTCAAAAATGACTCTAGCTCAATTTTGACAACGATTTAATTCGTCTCGAAAAATTGAGTAATAAGCGCCAGCCCGACGCCGTAGCTCTCCGAAAATTTTTTCGCCCGAAAAAACACATGATGATAGTATGGAGAAAATTTTTCAAATTTGAATTGAGAAATTCGAAAATTTCGAATTAATGAGTTTTCTTACTCAATTTTTCACGCTGAGTTCGAATTCGTTGTTCCAATTTGGCGGCGACCCTTCTTCCCGAGATACACCCAAAAAAAGTTGAAAAATTGATCAATTTGGGTCCAAAAATGACTCTAGCTCAATTTTGACAACGGATTTGAATTCGTCTCGAAAAATTGAGTAATAAGCGCCAGCGCCGACCCCGTAGCTCTCCGAAAATTTTTTCGCCCGAAAAAACACATGATTTATAGTATGGAGAAAATTTCAAAATTTGAGAAATTCGAAAATTTCGAATTAATGAGTGTTTCTTACTCAATTTTTCACGCTGAGTTTCGAATTCGTTGTTCCAATTTGGCGGCGACCCTTCGTTCCCGAGATAACCCAAAAAGTTGGAAAAATTGATCAATTTGGTCCAAAAATGACTCTAGCTCAATTTTGACAACGGATTTGAATTCGTCTCGAAAAATTGAGTAATAGGCGCCAGCGCCGACGCCGTAGCTCTCCGAAAATTTTTTCGCCCAAAAAACACATGAATGTAGAGTATGAGAAATTTTCAAAATTTGAGAAATTCGAAAATTTCGAATTAATGAGTGTTTCTTACTCAATTTTTCACGCTGAGTTCGAATTCGTTGTTCCAATTTGGCGGCGACCCTTCGTTCCCCAGATACACCCAAAAAAGTTGGAAAAATTGATCAATTTGGGTCCAAAAATGACTCTAGCTCAATTTTGACAACGGATTTGAATTCGTCTCGAAAAATTGAGTAATAAGCGCCAGCGCCGACGGCCCGTCTCTCCGAAAATTTTTTCGCCCGAAAAAACACATGATGTTTATATGGAGAAATTTCAAAATTTAGAAATTCGAAAATTTCGAATTAATGAGTGTTTCTTACTCAATTTTTTCACGCTGAGTTCGAATTCGTTGTTCCAATTTGCGGCGACCCTTCCGTTCCCGAGATACACCCAAAAAAGTTGGAAAAATTGATCAATTTGGGTCAAAAAATGACTCTAGCTCAATTTTGACAACGGATTTGAATTCGTCTCGAAAAATTGAGTAATAAGCGCCAGCGCCGACGCCGTAGCTCCTCCGAAAATTTTTTCGCCCGAAAAAAACACATGATGTATAGTATGGAGAAATTTTCAAAATTTGAGAAAATCGAAAATTTCGAATTAATGAGTGTTTCTTACTCATTTTTCACGCTGAGTTCGAATTCGTTGTTCCAATTTGGCGGCGACCCTTCGTTCCCGAGATACACCAAAAAAAGTTGGAAAAATTGATCAATTTGGGTCCAAAAATGACTCTAGCTCAATTTTGAACAACGGATTTGAATTCGTCTCGAAAAATTGAGTAATAAGCGCCAGCGCCGACGCCGTAGCTCTCCGAAAATTTTTTCGCCCGAAAAAACACATGATGTATAGTATGGAGAAATTTTCAAAATTTGAGAAATTCGAAAATTTCGAATTAATGAGTGTTTCTTACTCAATTTTTCCGCTGAGTTTCGAATTCGTTGTTCCAATTGGCGGCGACCCTTCGTTCCCGAATACACCCAAAAAAGTTGAAAATTGATCAATTTGGTCCAAAAATGACTCTAGCTCTCAATTTTGACAACGATTTGAATTCGTCTCGAAAATTGAGTAATAAGCGCCAGCGCCGACGCCGTAGCTCTCCGAAAATTTTTTCGCCCGAAAAAACACATGATGTATAGTATGGAGAAATTTTCAAAATTTGAGAAATTCGAAAATTTCGAATTAATGAGTGTTTCTTACTCAATTTTCACGCTGAGTTCGAATTCGTTGTTCCAATTGGCGGCGACCCTTCGTCCCGAAGATACACCCAAAAAAGTTGGAAAAATTGAATCAATTTGGTCCAAAAATACTCTACTCAATTTTGACAACGGATTGAATTCGTCTCGAAAAATTGAGTAGAAGCGCCAGCCCGACGCCGTAGCTCTCCGAAAATTTTTTCGCCCGAAAAAACACAGATGTATAGTATGGAAAATTTTCAAAATTTGAGAAATTCGAAAATTCGAATTAATGATGTTTCTTACTCAATGTTTTCACCGCTAGAGTTCGAATTCGTTGTTCCAATTTGGCGGCGACCCTTCGTTCCGAGATACACCCAAAAAAGTTGGAAAAATTGATCAATTTGGTCCAAAAATGACTCAAGCTCATTTTGACAACGGATTTGAATTCGTCTCGAAAAATTGAGTAATAAGCGCCAGCGCCGACGCCGTAGCTCTCCGAAAATTTTTTCGCCCGAAAAAACACATGATGTATAAGTATGAGAAATTTTCAAATTTTGAGAAATCGAAAATTTCGAATTAATGAGTGTTTCTTACTCAATTTTTCACGCTGAGTTCGAATTCGTTGTTCCAATTTGGCGGCGACCCTTCGTTCCCGAGATACACCCAAAAAAGTTGGAAAAATTGATCAATTTGGGTCCAAAAATGACTCTAGCTCAATTTTGACAACGGATTTGAATTCGTCTCGAAAAATGAGTAATAAGCGCCAGCGCCGACGCCGTAGCTCTCCGAAAATTTTTTCGCCCGAAAAAACACATGATGTATATATGGAGAAATTTTCAAAAATTTGAGAAATTCGAAAATTTCGAATTAATGATGTTTCTTACTCAATTTTTCACGCTGAGTTCGAATTCGTTGTTCCAATTTGGCGGCGACCCTTCGTTCCCGAGATACACCCAAAAAAGTTGGAAAAATTGATCAATTTGGGTCCAAAAATGACTCTAGCTCAATTTTGACAACGGATTTGAATTCGTCTCGAAAAATTGAGTAAATAAGCGCCAGCGCCGACGCCGTAGCTCTCCGAAAATTTTTCTCGCCGAAAAAACACATGATGTATAGTATGGAGAAATTTTCAAAATTTGAGAAATTCGAAAATTTCGAATTAATGATGTTTCTTACTCAATTTTTCACGCTGAGTTCGAATTCGTTGTTCCAATTTGGCGGCGACCCTTCGTTCCCGAGATACACCCAAAAAAGTTGGAAAAATTGATCAATTGGGTCAAAAATTGACTCTAGCTCAATTTTTGACAACGGATTTGAATTCGTCTCGAAATGAGAATTGAACGCCAGCGCCGACGCCGTAGCTCTCCGAAAATTTTTTCGCCCGAAAAAACACATGATGTATAATATATGGAGAAATTTTCAAAATTTGAAATTCGAAAATTTCGAATTAATGAGTGTTTCTTACTCAATTTTTCACGCTGAGTTCGAATTCGTTGTTCCAATTTGGCGGTGACCCTTCGTTCCCGAGATACACCCAAAAAAGTTGGAAAAATTGATCAATTTGGGTCCAAAAATGACTCTAGCTCAATTTTGACAACGGATTTGAATTCGTCTCGAAAATTGAGTAATAGGCGCCAGCGCCGACGCCGTACTCTCCGAAAATTTTTTCGCCCAAAAAACACATGATGTATAGTAAGGAGAAATTTCAAAATTTGAGAAATTCGAAAATTTCGAATTAATGATGTTTCTTACTCAATTTTTCACGCTGAGTTCGAATTCGTTGTTCCAATTTGGCGGCGACCCTTCGTTCCCGAGATACACCCAAAAAAGTTGGAAAAATTGATCAATTTGGTCCAAAAATGACTCTAGCTCAATTTTGACAACGGATTTGAATTCGTCTCGAAAAATTGAGTAATAAGCGCCAGCGCCGACGCCGTAGCTCTCCGAAATTTTTTTCGCCCGAAAAAAACATATGATGTATAGTATGGAGAAATTTTCAAAATTTGAGAAATTCGAAAATTTCGAATTATGAGTGTTTCTTACTCAATTTTTCACGCTGAGTTCGAATTCGTTGTTCCAATTTGGCGGCGACCCTTCGTTCCCGAGATACACCCAAAAAAGTTGGAAAAATTGATCAATTTGGTCCAAAAATGACTCTAGCTCAATTTTGACAACGGATTTGAATTTCGTTCGAAAAATTGAGTAATAAGCGCCACGCCGACGCCGTAGCTCTCCGAAAATTTTTTCGCCCGAAAAACACAGCATGATGTATAGTATGGAGAAATTTTCAAAATTTGAGAAAATTCGAAATTTCGAATTAATGAGTGTTTCTTACTCAATTTTTCACGCTGAGTTCGAATTCGTTGTTCCAATTTGGCGGCGACCCTTCGTTCTCGAGATACACCCAAAAAAGTTGGAAAAATTAATCAATTTCTGTCCAAAAATGACTCTAGCTCAATTTTGACAACGGATTTGAATTCGGTCGAAAAATTGAGTAATAACGCCAGCGCCGACGCCGTAGCTCTCCGAAAATTTTTTCGCCCGAAAAAACACATGATGTATAGTATGAGAAATTTTCAAAATTTGAGAAATTCGAAAATTTCGAATTAATGAGTGTTTCTACTCAATTTTTCACGCTGAGTTCGAATTCGTTGTTCCAATTTGGCGGCGACCCTTCGTTCCCGAGATACACCCAAAAAAGTTGGAAAAATTGATCAATTTGTGTCCAAAAATGACTCTAGCTCAATTTTGACAACGGATTTGAATTCGTCTCGAAAAATTGAGTAATAAGCGCCAGCGCCGACGCCCGTAGCTCTCCGAAAAATTTTTTCGCCCGAAAAAAAACACATGATGTATAGTATGGAGAAATTTTCAAAATTTTGAAATATTCGAAAATTTCGAATTAATGATGTTTCTTACTCAATTTTTCACGCTGAGTTCGAATTCGTTGTTCCAATTTGCGGCGACCCTTCGTTTCCCGAGATACAACCCAAAAAAGTTGGAAAAATTGATCAATTTTGGGTCAAAAATGACTCTAGCTCAATTTTGACAACGGATTTGAATTCGTCTCGAAAAATTGAGTAATAAGCGCCAGCGCCGACGCCGTAGCTCTCCGAAAATTTTTTCGCCCGAAAAAAACACATGATGTAAATGAGAAATTTCAAAATTTGAAAATTCCGAAAATTTTCGAATTAATGGAGTGTTTCTTACTCAATTTTTCACGCTGAGTTCGAATTCGTTGTTCCAATTTGGCGGCGACCCTTCGTTCCCGAGATACACCAAAAAAGTTGGAAAAATTGATCAATTTGGTTCCAAAAATGACTCTAGCTCAATTTTGACAACGGATTTGAATTCGTCTCGAAAAATTGAGTAATAAGCGCCAGCGCCGACGCCGTAGCTCTCCGAAAATTTTTCGCCCAAAAAAACACATGATGAATAGTATGGAGAAATTTTCAAAATTTGAGAAATTCGAAAAATTTCGAATTAATGAGTGTTTCTTACTCAATTTTTCACCGCTGAGTTCGAATTCGTTGTTTCCAATTGGCGGCGACCCTTCGTTCCCGAGATACACCCAAAAAAGTTGGAAAATTGATCAATTTGGGTCCAAAAATGACTCTAGCTCAATTTTGACAACGGATTTGAATTCGTCTCGAAAAATTGAGTAATAAGCGCCAGCGCCGACGCCGTAGCTCTCCGAAAATTTTTTCGCCCCGAAAAAACATCATGATAGTATAGTATGGAGAAATTTTCAAAATTTGAGAAATTCGAAAATTTCGAATTAATGAGTGTTTCTTACTCAATTTTTCACGCTGAAGTTCGAATTCGTTGTTCCAATTTGGCGGCGACCCTTCGTTCCCGAATACACCCAAAAAAGTTGGAAAAATTGATCAATTTGGGTCCAAAAATGACTCTAGCTCAATTTTGACAACGGATTTGAATTCGTCTCGAAAAATTGAGTATAAGCGCCAGCGCCGACGCGGTTCGCTCTCCGAAAATTTTTTCGCCCCTGAAAAAACACATGATGTATAGTATGGAGAAATTTTCAAATTTGAGAAATTCGAAAAATTTCGAATTAATGAGTGTTTCTTACTCAATTTTTCACGCTGAGTTCGAATTCGTTGTTCCAATTTGGCGGCGACCCTTAGTTCCCAGAATACACCCAAAAAAGTTGGAAAAAATGATCAATTTGGGTCCAAAAA